>JADZMA010003199.1:0-10064 GCA_020796225.1 Arion vulgaris
CTAACTTTTCTAGGGATGTTGGGACTGTTTTTCTTCACCAACTCTCAAGGTTTAAAAATGTCATATACCCCCAACAACCAAGTCAGTCTAATACAAACAGTGCAGAGAGATAGTATGCTGACAAGCACAGAAGAAAATAATGCAAGTTTTCTATTACACCAGGAAATACTTGAGCTTCAAGTGTAAGGCATAACAACAAGTTTGAAATATATAGAAACTTTTCGTAATCTAGCGTGACACATTTCAACAAAAAATAAATTTAAAGGAAATGTATAACAATGTAGTAATTATTTGTTTATCATTGTCCTTTTGTTCATTTTCTTGGAGAAAAAAAATTTACAATTTAACGTTTCATTTCAAGTCTGTTTATTGAATGTTAGATATACAATATTTTTGTTTTTCCATCTGGGCATACAATAAATCAGAATGTTTTCCGAAGCGTGAACAGGCCACATATAGCTGTCCATGTGAAAAGCATGGATTTTCCAAATGTAGTCCAATTGTAGGATTGTCCTTGTGATTTGTTGATGGTCATTGCAAAGGCAGTCGCCCCGGGAAACTGCAAGCGTTGAATTCGAATGGCATGTCTGTTGGAATCATTGGATGCGGCAATAGTATATCTTCTCCTTTAAATTTTCCATTTAAAATTGTACCTTCAATGATATTGTTCATCATATTTTTCATTTAAAAGTCTAGTACTGTTGCAAAGTCGGTGGATTAATGTTTCTGAGAAGAATGATAGGCACAATTTCAATGTTAAAACATGTGGTGCATGCCTGGAAATCAAGTGAATTCAAGAATTCATTTGGGATAATTGACAACCGCTTGATTCATTCAGATCGATGGACTATACGTTGTCACTGACTAGTATTTTGTTTTGAATGCTCAAATTCATGCATATCATCCTTGTTTTTGCCTAATATGGCGGAATGAGCCACTGATGTTTTTTGTAATTATGTGAAATTTGGGAAAACTTATGAATCAATTCTCTGTGGTCGCTATGATGTTACAGAAGTTTGTTCAATGGATAGCATCTGTGGAATCATCGAAGCATTTTCCCATTCCCAATATCCAACAATTGTTTTGCTAAACGTCAGAGGTTTCATCATGGTAGTTGTATACGATATTGGTCTTCAAAGTCAATTTTGTATGTCCCCATAAAACTGATGATTTCAGGCATGCATTTAATTTCATCAGCGGTGTTGATCTTGGATAACTGGTAGGGTTTGCCGAAATCCAGACAATAAAATGAGTGCCCAATCAAGAGCTGGTCATTTCCTCAAATCTTTCAGTGGCAGAAGCGCTTCTAATGCTTTTTTATGAAAGCATTCATCCATATAATGAGTTGACATAATTGGAGATTTACCCATTGCAGAATTTTTGTTGATATTGATGTTGGTGTCTCGGGTGATTATATTAAATGGAAATTCAGCGCTGAATCTGTTCGCACCATCTAAAAGAGTTGCTGCATTCCAGAAGATGACCAGTGCAATATTATTTCTGATCGAGGTACAAAATAAGTGAAATGAGAAAAGTTTTGCCTGTGTCTCCGGGCGCATCTATGAAATACAATCCACCGTTTTGACTTGTAATTGCATGCATAATTCTGTCAATGTTTGCGTTCCGAATCAATTTTGGAAGATTCGCTTGAACAAATGTACTCAATTCTGATACAAAGTGTGTTTCGCTCCAACTCACAATCGAAAGGTTGTTTGCAGATGCTCTGGCGCATCCTTTCCCCAATTACACCAGTGCTTTATTATGATTCAAACATATGTCCTCAATTGAAACTAATGCCTCATTATATACGTTGGGTGAATTGAATGTCAGGATTTTGATTCGCCGAAGGATGTAGGATGTCTTCACCATGTAGTCTGTATTTTTCCAAAGTTCTTGGTTTGGGAGGGGAAGACGCGTTAATATATGCAAATAATGTCGATTTGCGTGGTCGGCAGTTTTGGGATGCATCCAGTGAAGTGTCCCGATGTGCATCGCTTTCAAGAAGATTTAATTTTTGGCAAGCTTCACAAAGTAGAACATCTGACCGTAACTTTTCTCAATTTTGAAGGATGTTGGTCCACGCTTGTGATTAACAGTAATCGCAAGTAAAAGCATTCGCATTGTTTGAGAACAGTGACAAACGGCCTAACGCATTGGTCAATATAAATTGAATGTCCTTCAACATTTACCTTTTTTACGACGTTAAAATTTTTTCGCTGGATTCCATGTGTAGTATGTTGGCAGTTCAGAGAAGAAGCGTTTTGCAAATATATCATCTCTGCAATAAGAAAAATGCATTTAAACGTTGTTCGATGGTGACAATGCTGCGTGTGCATTATCTGTTGAGAAGTACACGCCTGTCCATTTTCAAGGTGGACGCCAAATGAAAACTGTTGATGTCGTTCATGAATTGAAATGATAAAATGCACTGTGTTTTCATCTTAAATGTAGGTCCCAGTTGATAACCTGATTTCATCGATGGATGCATTTATATTTGCCCCAAAAAACTGCCATATCGCCTTTGTTGACATATTTGCAAATGTACTTGATCGTTTCCTAATTTGCAATACTCAACATTTATGTGTGCTTTGTACGCTTTAATAACGTGAATGGACAACCCAACATTATCAACTTCAACATAATTGTTTCGCACTTTTACAGTGATGGATTTTCCGCCATCTTCATTTGATCCGACGATAGAGAGGATATCCGCATTGCCAGTGATAGTATCGCAAAGTCTTTGGGTATCTTTTCTGCATTTTCCATCAGAAGCATGTGAATTATTTGAGTAAGCCTACATGGGACCATGAATCATGTTTTTGGTGACGACTTCAAATAAGTCTGGATCAATGTCGAAATCTGGTATTTCTGCTGAGATGACTTGATCAATTTGATCTGGTGGACTTTTCATCAACCAAATCAAAATGTGCATGGGGAATCCTTTTCCCATTCAATGGAATAATCCAACAGCGCGTCCTCCAAAAACACATGTTGACAATGAAACCATTAAAGATTTCAATTTTTGTTTGAATACACGCCAGTAATATCATGACGATCCGAGGGTAATTATTCAGCTAAAAAAAAGTTTTAATTTCATTTTCCCCGAAGTGATGTAAACGTGATAAATAAATCTGGAGGGCCCTAGGCGCGAACATATGTCATTGCATCTTGTGCGTATTCATGCATGTGCTGACTCTGTAAATGTGGCTGGTAGTATGACCATTTTTCCACCCTTAGGATTCCCTTGCCATCATTAACAATTGCATCAATGAAAAGAATGTACTGTTCGAAGCAACTTGGTTTGATTTAATCGAATGTAGAGGAGCCCCCTAGTTTCGACAGATACATATCGGCAATGTATTGATGGAACAATTGTCACATTTCAAGATATGATTTTCAGGGTTTCAAAATCATTATTCGATATGAATAATAATTCATAGCACTAACTTTCTTATTCGTTTTCCCCATCTGTTTTTGATTTTCAATTTGATGTTGAAATGATATCCATCTTCCTTGCCAAAATAATATCGGATATTGAATCCGCGAGAGCGATGAGTTTCGAGACTCGCTGAACATCACCACTTCTGGATGAAAATTATATCACGCAATTAAATTCTTCGCCAACATAACCCATCGCCACTTCATCAATTGTTGGTGCATTGTATGTCTTCGTTTGACCAACAGGTGTTTGGGCTGCCAAGTGCAACCGAGTCTAGCTGGGAATTGTTGCAGGGCAGTTTTGAACAATCCCAAATTTAAATTCGGGTTGACTAAAGTTTGAATGCAACGACTATTTTCATTTTGCACGCGATTGAATCTACAACGTTGATCAATTTTTTCATCATTGTTTCCATAAATAATTTGAAGAAATTTTAACTGCGCGGCAGGGGAGTAGTGAGCCAGCACGATGATAAATTTGCCCTTTAACTTTGAATGGGCATGTAATTCTCACCCGATATTTGTTGCAACGAACGAGTCATTTGGAAACAAATTGACATGCGATGTTTGCCAAGAAATGTTTTATTTGGGTTGTGTCACCGCACCAATGTTTATAATGGTTCTGGTCAATGTAATTGGCAATTCATTTTCCCCCGCGCAGTTATTCCTGGTGATTCATTCTTAAATTTGGCATAATACACGCATAATTTTATCCATTTTTCCAATAACCCATTTGGATGAAGACTATAATCATAATTTGTATTGAAAAGGAAAGACCTAGATTTAAATCAGCGGCAGTGTTCTTTTTGGGTTGAGTAGTGGATCCAACGGGTTTGCAGTCTTGCTTCCGTTGCTCGATTGTTTCAGCTAAACGGACTTGAAAAAGTGGATTTATTGGTTCTAGTCTTGTTTCACGTTGCTCGCCTGTTTCAGAAAAAGGGGTTCAGCGTGCTGAACTCGAACGGTTTCCAGTCTTGCTTCCCTGCTCATCTGTTTCTGAAGCTAGTAATGCCCTTTTCTGATCTTTAAGGACCGCTTGGGGAGGATAATTGAAAATGAAAATTCGGAAGTTTCGCTGGGAAAAATAAAAATTAGCATTTGATTAAATTCTATTAGGAAATGCATTACATATATATTAACAAAAAATGCAGAAATGCGCGAATATGTTTTGAAAATCAGTTAAACTGTATAAATCATTTGTCCAAACTACTCACTAATGCCACCATTGCTGAAATGGTTGTACAAGGATGCACGCCTAAAGCGGCAATGGTATGGATTGATTTAAAAATATAAGGTAACCCCGCTTCGTCGGTAATCTAATATTGGTAATATTCATACATATAACGGTACATTGACATCAGGTAAACGGATGGCAATAACCATCTTGCCATTTTTAGAAATGCGCCAATAGCTTCCCCAAATGGAACGTATTCTGGATCGTAGTTTTGTTTTGGGTTTTAATGAATATAGAGAATTTTTGCCAACATAGCAAAAACATTGATGGAATGATGGGAATTTTAAAAAATGATTGCAGTATTTGATCATGATTAGAAACAAACCTTCAGCTTTGAACGCTTGTTTGAAATATTGACTAACGCTTGTTTGAAATATTGACTTGAATCATACTATCAATCGTAGATGAAGATACTGTAAACTTCCGGAAGAAACTCTGGAAATTTGCTTCGTGAAACGAGGAGATTTGGTTAGAAACCTCATGAAATGAGCGTGTATTTTTTTTAGATTTTTTAAATTCAAGCGCTACCTATTTAAACTGTGACAGGTAGCATCCGACATTAAAAACAAACATATCCTGTAAATTTCAGCCAATCTGTTCAGTAGTTTTCCAGTCTATAGGTAACAAACATACATACATACACTCATTTTTATAATAGTATAGATATATCCAGCATGACCACTGTCCTTGCTAAAAAAACCTGGGGAGGCTATGATGTCACTTGGCTAGACGTTGTATGGCTGGATCAATAAGATTGCCTTATTTTTTTCATGGGACATAATGCCACTAAGATTTTAATATTCTGGTTTTTTTTTCCTAGCAGTTCTAGTCCATACTGTTTTTTGTTGCTAACATTTTGTAAGACTGTTTTTGATTTCTTTCATCCTATTTCCATCTCTTGTGAAAGAGATAATTAACACACAACATTATTGACTAAGTAACTGAAACCTCAATTACTAATCCAATGACCTTAAGAAAGCAACTATCATTAATGCAACCACACAAGCACTAATGTCCAACTTGAACCACTAGAAGCATTAATGCCCCAACTTGAAACACTAGAAGCATTAATGTCTTAACCCTTTTTACTTTCAAACCACCACCAATAACTATAATGAATGTGGAGTACATACTGTAGTGCATTAGCTATAATTGAGTTTACATCAAACATTGTTTCCAGGGTAAAGGTTAACAGTTCAGCCTCCATTTCTGAAATATAGAAAAGTCATACTTTATAGTCATAGTCATAGAAATGTTCTTAGAACATTCTGGACAGAGAAGAGAAAAAAACAAAGACATCCTACAAGACCTGTATATTGAGGAGCTTTGGGCTCATAAATAACATCATGTACGAAGATGAAATATGTTGGGTCAGTTAAACGTCCATGGTTTGGAAAGAATGGTAATGGAAGGCATGGTTCCTGGAGTACGAGACGGGGGATACCAAGAAAAAGGTGGCAGCAGGACATCAAAGAAACCTTTAACATCCATTTTCAACATTGGTTCTTTATGTATGTCCCCATCTTCAAACAGTGTTTTTTCTCAACAACTATCTTCAACATTGTTTATTATCTTCATTATGTTTTTTCCATCCTCAACATCTCTCCATCTTTGAACTTACTGCTTGTCTACAAGATTGTTCTGTTTAACCTTGCTGTTGTTATAGTAAATTATCTTCCTATATTTCCCAACCAATAAATTATTTTTTGACTAACAAAATTTTATATTAACTTTGTAGGTCTCTGTGGTTGCCGTCTGTTCTCCTGTAGGTCTAGTTTGATTCGACTCACTTTTGTTCAGAGTGCATTTTTTTATAGATTTCTACGAATTTCCAGAGCTACAGAGTTCGTGGGTTTGCAATACTCTCAGCAGGTGGAAGTCATTTCTGTGGTGAAAGACCAGACATATAGGGGAAAAAAAAAACAACAGTATAAAATTTTGGGAAAAATTAAATCTTTCAATTAGCAATGGCTGTAATATATGCACACAGAACTACAAACTGCATTATAAAAAATGTTTGAGAAATATTAAGAACAAGATAATAAATTAAATATAAAATTTTAAAACACACTGATATGTGTAGACATTGTTTTCCACATTGTCCTGCTTGCACATTTATGATCATTCAGATCACACTGCATTTATACTTATGGGTGAAAGTGAAATATATTTATATTAAAATTATAGTATACAAAATAATTGAATAAAGATTAGAAAAAATAGTAAATAAGATGATATTAGTGTAAAGGGATCCAGAACATATCTAAGTAACTTCTTCTTCTTTTCAGCATCTCTGGTCATGCTAATTTATTTTGGGGCCACAACTGGGGAGACAGCTTCAGGTCTGTCGGTTTCCCCAAAGCTTAGTTTTCAGGTCGACTGGGTGTGGCCACATGTTGCTTCAGCTCACACAGAAGAGGACAGTCTTTCAGGATATGCTCTGGTGTCTGTTCTGCCTGCTGACACTGGCAGAGAGCTGTTTGACTTATATCTAAGTAACAAAAATTAGTTGATATTAGTGTAAAGATATCCAAAACATACCTAAGTAACAAAAATTAGTGGACATTTGATTTAAACAATACAAATATAAGGTGACATTAGAAAATTCTTCTTCGGATGCACATAATCCACTGTGACCACAACTGGGTAGTAGCCCAGGTCTGTCGGTTTCCAAAGCTTAGTTTTCAGGATGACTGCATGTGACCACATGTTGCTACTAAGATGACCCAAGAGAGGACATGTGAAGGACATGCTCCGGTGTCTGTTCCACCTGTTGACACTGGAGAGAACTGACTTATTCCAAGTCTATGGTGCTTTGAGTTTGCAGTGTCCGGACGTAGGCCTGGTCATTCGCTGAGTTCTAAAGGGAGTCTTTCATAATAATATTCAGTGTTTGTCTTCCAGTCTCCTGCAGATTTGTTTTTGAGAAAAACTAAATTAAACCAAGGATTTGCAGAGACAGGTTCCACCAAGTCAATGCAACACACAACTTCCACTGACAGGAAATAAAGGGGAAAAATTAGCAGGCTAAAAGAAGAAAATCTTTCGGATGGGTCGGTTCGAATAGCGGTTAACAATGAATCAGGTCCAGATTGTTGTTCATTAATTTGACCCCCAAAAAGCTGTTGGTTGTTTTGCATTCATTCTTATCAATAAAGAATACTATTTGTGACCAGTGTCGGTGTGCAGGGAACGGAGTCTGAACCTAAAGGGAACCCTTCAGTATGCAGGACAGGCACATCCAAATGTTGGCAAAGTGTATGTTATTGTCCAACAGACACAAACAAGTCGATTGGTAATTAAATTTTGCATTTAAAATATTTACAGCAACAATTTGAAGTTATACTGTAGTATGGGCGTGGAATGAATGAATTAGTATGTGGCTCATATGTAGAGACCCAAGTTAACCACAGAAGACTAAGGAGTTTTTTATGTTGGGGGGATAAAGAAAATCCTAACTTCAATAGTTCATAACTAGCCAGGGCCATTAAATCCACAGGCACATGCTCCATTCCCCCTGTCCTGCATCACTTTAAAAAGGGATACAGTAAGAAAATTTTTCTTTTAATGACTGTCGTATGGTATCAGATCTGATTGGCCATATCGAGGTCATCAGAGCTGACTCATGCCAGACAAGATGTGGACATTTGAAATATGATGCCAAACAATTGCTAGAGATGTAAGAAAACTTACCACACCACACTACTGAATCCATCAACAATTCAAACAAAATATGCCCAGAATATCAAAACACAATCACCAACAGATAGAGTACAAAGTATAGAGGACAGCACTGAGCCACAAATTAAAAATATTCTTTCAAAAATTTGAGAAAGGTTCAACACATCATGAGCCACAGCTTTAATGACTCCAAATGGATTCAGGAAGAACAAAAAGCTGTAAGACGCAATATTCGCCTCCAGACAGTTAGAAAAGGGCTATCAACCGACAAACATTTCACGTTTCATTTGTAGATCAGGAAAAAACTGCCTGGAGATAGGCAAAGTTGTGGGGAAAAACCAAAACCAGGGGGTGAACACCTAATAAACCCTTTTGAAGAACATTTATACTGACAGCCAATGAGATTAGAACAAAACAGGATTATCAGAAAATTTTCCCCGGGGGCGGGGGGAAAAAAGGTTTAAATTTACCCCAATCACGATATTGACCACATTTGTAAAATAGAAAACCCCCGGGGAAGGAAACAACCTGGGAAACTTTAAAGAATTTCTTTTGCAGAGATCGGGCAATCAACAAAAAAAAGAACAGCCCCAAAACACATCAACAGACCCCCAAGATGAAAATACAAAGAAAATTTTAACATCACAAAAAGAAGTAATAAATTTCCAGAGAGAAAACACTACCAACATCTCCATCAAACACTACAAACAAAAAAGATTTCACATACCGGGGGAATTTTTTTCAGAAAAGGGAAAATAATAATAAATTAAAAGAAACAAAGAAACCAAATGATAGAAATCCAAATTAGATAAACACCATAAAAAAAAAAGAGAATTTCAAAAATTTTTTTCTCCTATTATTTTTTAAGGGGCAAATTTTGACGCTGCAAAAACAAAGAAGAAAAGCAAAAAGATGAAGGGTCTAAAACGGTAAAAGAAGAGACCGGGGGAAATGAAGACATCAGGAAAAAGTGGACAACATCATACCAGACTTATAAGAAACAAAAATTAAATGGGTTTATAACTTACCCAGAATCACCCCAAAGAATGCCCCGAAACTGGGCAAGCAAAAAAGGGCCCCCCCAAAAAGATATAAGATAAAAACAAAAGAATATCTCAACATTAGGGGCCTGAAATTTTTTCCGACCTGACGCGGAGGCATCGGATTAGAAAGAAAGAAAGAAAGAATACCCAAAAGATGTCTCCCTTTTAATTGGATGAACCCCGAAGTGAGGCAAAATTTGAATGAAGGAATATGTAAAAAAATTAAATAAGGTTTTGGAAAAAAAAGGGGTGCAGGGAAAAATCCAAAGAACAAAAACAAATAAGCAGATATGTTTTAACTGAAACTCCCAAAATAGAAAAAACAAAAAAACTTTTTAAAATGTGGATGTCAGAGTGATTGGGCGGGCAAAATAAAAAAAAAAAAAAGAGCAGAGAATAGTAAGTTGTAGCCTTGTATAAAAAGTATTGAATAGAGAGATTTCCCCAAAAAGAAAATTTAAGAAGGTTTTAAATTTTAAATATTTGGGCTTTCAAATTTTCCAAGAATTTCTAACATTCTGAGAATCTGAAAATAGAAATTTAAATTTTTCAAAAAATTATCATACAAAAATTCTGGCATTCTTTGGCACCAATTTGTCAAATATTGTCTGTGTTTTGTTATTTTTAACCCTTTTTATCAATTTTTTTTGTTATTTTGCTATTTTTTC
>JADZMA010003200.1:0-10064 GCA_020796225.1 Arion vulgaris
TGCTATCAGAAATATGGGCAATAATGGATATAATATTTTTTCATATTTTGGCCCATATCACAAAATATCGGAAAAAATATGGCTAAATATGGGCAAAGATATGGGCACCACAAGTATGAGGTGGTTTTACACTGTAATCGATGTGTAATTTTAATCGATGAATCTTATCATACAAGGGGGGAGAATGTTGAACCATAAAAGTTTTCAGGGCATAAAGAAGCGTTTGAAATTGGCCTATACTGATGCAGATGGAGCAAGGCTATTAACTGACAAGCCTCAGATAAAAAACTGCTGGGCAGAAACATTTCCCGTTCTCTCCTCATCCATCAATCCACCATATGTGATGAAGCCATAGAGCGAATGCCCCAGGCCCCTAATCAATGCAAAACTTGATATTCCACCTACCTTAGAAGAGGTCAAGAAGGCACAAGCAGATGTTCAGTGGGAAGGCCCCGGTGCGGACTGATACCAACTGAAGTCACAAAGAAGGAGGGCCCATGCTGATCGAAATTGACAGAACCATTTACATCCATTTGGGCAACGAACGTGCCACAGGAACTAAAGGATGCCACTATTGTCCACCTGTACAAGCGAAAAGGAAACCGCCAGGCCTGCGATAACCACAGGTTTCTCCTTCCTGTCAATTGCTGGCAAGATACTGGCCAGAGTCCTCCTCAATTGCTTAATTGAACACCTGGAACAGAACTTACTCCCAGAGACCCAATGTGGCTTCAGAGCGGTCGTGGAACTGCAGACATGAATTTGCTGCCGCCAATTACAGGAAAAATGCCAAGAGCAGCACCGTAACCTCTGCATGGTCTTTGTCGATCTGACGAAGGGCTTTCGACACGGTCAACAGAGAGGGTCTAAAAAAGATCATGGAAAAATTTGATGCCCCAGTGAAATTCATCAAGATTGTCCAACAGTTTCACGAGGGCAGATGGCATGATTTGATGAAGGGAGCTGTCGGAAGCCTTCCATGTCACCAAGGCGTCAACAGGGCTGTGTACTGGCCCCAACACTTTCAGCATGATGTTTGCTGCCATGCTCACGATGTCTTTTGGGAAGGCGACGAATAGGGAAAGATTAAATACAGGACAGACGGTAATCTATTCAATCTTCGGGGGTTAAAATCCCCCACCAAGGTAAAGAATCAACTATTCAAACCTGTTGTTTGCTGATGACTGCGCCCCTGCTACCAACTTCTGAGAAGAAATGCAGACTTACATGGACAAGTTCTCAATGGCTCAGATAAGTTTGACCTCACCAATAACACCAAAAAATAGAGTCATACCAGCTGCCCCTAGAGAGCAGATTAGATCCAGTCATCAACATTAAACACTAGCGCTCCTGTTTTAAACGGACAACTTGTTTATCTTGGCAGCCTCCTGTTACGTGGTCACGTGTGGGAGCGAAGGGAACATAGTCACAAAGCTGAAAGTTTACCAGGCCATAGTGCTAACCACGCTGCTGCTGTACGCAAGCGAGACATGGACATTGTATAGCAGACACGCAAGAAAATTAAACCATTTCCACACAAGCTGTTACGCAGAATACTAAAATAAACGGGCAGGACAAAATTCCAGACAGCGGTCCACAAGAGCAAAGATCCCAAGCGTCAACACCCTGTTGCAGAAGGCCCAACTGAGATGGGTCGGTCACGTTTTGAATGCCTGAAAAACGCATCCCAAAACGGTTGATGTGGGGCGAACTTGAAGGGGGCAGACGTTCAGCTGGTGGACAGAAAAACGCTTTAAAGACACTCTACAGTGTCTCTAAAATGCTTCGATATAGACACCACGTATGGGAATCCTTTGCCTAAGATCGCCAATGGGCGCTGTAAACAAAAGAGGAACCTGAATAGCTGGGAATCATCGTATTGTTGAGGCAAGAGAAAACGAGCAGCGGAAAAGACAGAGAACAATCACCATTTTCTAACCTTGACTGGGTACACTTTGGGGAGGGATTCTGTTCTAGATTGACTTACAGTCACCTGCACACACCAGAGAGGCAGCAGCACACGTCTGAGATTCTCACATCGCTTGTGATGGACGGCATACATCGACAAGTAGAGTGGTTTATACTCAAATTTTGAATAGGGGTATCTTATCAGTTCGACTGGTCTGAGGTGGTTTTACACAAAAATGTGTAATCGATGCATCTTATCTGACATGTATAAAGTGGCTTTTATTGCAATATTTGTGATCGATGCATATCAGCTGTTGAGTTTGAGTGAGCTTATTTTACAGCGCATCAGTGCTATAGTCTGTCCATTAATCGTGAGCACTGTTTGAAATTGATTTTCTCGAAAACTACCTGTTGGATCTCAGTGATTTTTGCAAGCAGCCTTAGAATATCCATGACGCTAGAGAAATATTTTTTCCAAGAAAATTTGTAGTAGTTTGAAATATTTCTTCTTCAGGTTATATTAAAATCAACCTCACCGGATTGTACACAATAGTAACAGATCTACGGTACACAGACGCGTTGTTCTAAAAATACATTATGGTAAATAGAAATATCGTGAGTATACAACAATTTCACGAAACCACGTGCACCGAACCCAGTCGACTTTGAACGTGGAAAGCATATGACGTTATAATTGGATACTGTTGTATAGTTATAGGCAAACACGTAATCACAAAGTACTGTAGTTTTACAAATTACAAAAACAATGACAAAATACAGCAACGTTTCGACCAACAAGGCCTTTATCAAACGAACAAACAGGAGTGACAAATTAAAATGAAACACAAATGGACGACCAAATACAAACGTATCTAAGGAAAATCTGGAATAAAAGCGAATAACGAAATAAATAACACAAAAACACATAAACTAGAAATAGAAAGGAAAAGAAACAATGAAACATCTAGTAAATATATAACTTGAATACATGCAACATATACCCATATAGATTACAAAGCAGGGAAGAGAAAGTACTAAGAAGCATAAGAATGGAATATAACATGAATACATGCAACATATAACCATATAGATTATAAAGCATGGGAAGAGAAAGTACTAAGAAGCATAGGAATGTAATACGTTGAGCCCAGTGGTCGCAAGGTACCATACAAAGAAATCAACCGATTCTCCAGAGCAATCGACTGCGATCATCCGAGGAACATGATCGGATGGCTGTGACCTGGACATCGTGAGCACCTAAATGGCCAGTGTCATTGAATGGTCAGGGTCACAGAGCATTGGCGTATGTCGCGTAAGTGTTGGGCGAATCGGTCACTGAGCCTCTGCCTGTCTCGCCGATATAAGCCTTGTTACACCGCTTACAGATAATAGCATAGATAAGATTACGGGACTGCATGTGAACCCATCGTCAATAAGAAACTGCTCAAAGGAAAAGATACAGTACGCGTCTGTATCACATAGCACACGTGTTGCAACGCTCGACGACCACACCGGACAGTGCCAAAATGAGTCAGATAGGACTTAGAGCGACTTGTACCAACATATCTTAGACTTCTGTCCCTGTCTGTAAGACACCAAAGGATAGTTGGGAAAGACAGAACGGGTCTCAGGATCTGATCTAAGGAGAGACAGATGACGGAATAAACATTTTTCACCAGGAACTATGGGTGGTAAGTTAAGATAAGTTTTACTCTGTCAGAGTTAGTAGTCCCATCTGACTGGTAAGGGCCTGCTGGCGAGTGATTTTCTGAACTTGATGCATAGCCGAGACAAGCACCTCTCCGGGTATAGGCGCTACGAGAAATAGCATCTCGCGAGCTCTTCTCAAGAAAATCATCGTCCTCACTACAAAGGCGACGAAGGCGTAAGAGCTGCGAGAATGGCAAAGAGTCACGACAAGCCCGGGATGGGAAGAAGTATAGAGGAGAAAACTATGCGCATCAGTAGGCTTGTAATATACCGATGTATAGATAGTGGATAGGCGTAAGGTGATAGTAATGTCAAGAAAGTTGACACAAGTAGTGAGATGTGAGAAGAAAACGAATAGAAGGGTTGAAAACATTAATGAAATTAATGAAGCGTGACAAATCGGCTTCAGGCATATCAGTGATGCATAGGACTACTAACTCTGACAGAGAAAACTTATCTTAACTTACCACCCATAGTTCCCTTGGTGAAAATGTTTTATTCCGTCATCTGTCTCTCCTTAGATCAGATCCTGAGACCCGTTCTGTCTTCCCAACTATCCTTTGGTGTCTTACAGACGGGACAGAAGTCTTTAGGATATGTTGGTACACAGTCGCCTTAAGTCCAATATCCTGACTCATTTTGGCACTGTCCGGTGTGGTCGTCGGCGTTGCAACACGTGTGCTTATGTGATACAGACGCGTACTGTATCTTTCCTTTAGGCACGTTTCTTATTGACGATGGGTTCACATGCGAGTCCTGAATCTTATCTATGCTATTATCTGTAAGCGGTGTAACAAGGCTTATATCGGCGAGACAGGCAAGAGGCTAGTGACCGATTCGCCCAACACTTACGCGACATACGCCAATGCTCTTGACCCTGTAGCCCCCCATTTCAATGACACTGGCCATTGGGTGCTCACGATGTCCAGGTCACAGCCATCCGATCATGTTCCTCGGATGATCGCAGTCGATTTGCCTGGAGAATCGGTTGATTTCTTTATATGGTACCTCAGACCACGCGGGCTCAACGTATTACATTCTTATGCTTCTTAGTACTTTCTCTTCCCATGCTTTGTAATCTATATGGTTATATGCTGCATGTATTCATGTTATATTACATTCTTATGCTTCTTAGTACTTTCTCTTCCTCTGCTTTGTAATCTATATGGGTATATGTTGCATGTATTCAAGTTATATATTTACTAGATGTTTCATTGTTTCTTTTCCTTTCTATTTCTAGTTTTTATGTGTGTTTTTGTGTTACATTTATTTCGTTATTCGTTTTATTCCAGATTTTCCTTAGATACGTTTGTATTTGGTCGTCCATTTGTGTTTCTTTTTAATTTGTCACTCCTGTTTGTTCGTTTGCTTGATAAAGGCTTGTTGGTCGAAATGTGCTGTATTTTGTCATTGTTTTGTAATTTGTAAAACTAGTACTTTGTGATTACTGTTTTGCCAATCAAATAGTTTTACTGCAGTTCCATATATATATACTGTATAGTTATAGGCGTATTCTGCATTTGTTGAAGCATTTTATCATATTTGTTGGCTTATCAAAACTGACATTGATATCACATTCATAATGAGTCTGAAGTGACATTTATAACAATGCAGAAGGTTACAGTTTTACTATACCAACACTTCCGTAGGGAATCTAAGAGAGGTCATCTATATTGCGATATTCATAACCCTAAGAAACGAGCGCAACTGGCGCTTGGGCTGAATAGAGAATCCTTTTTCCCCCTGGATTAAACAGGACACAAAGTGACTAATGCCCGCAAGGACGGAAAAGAACAATTGACGACTTTGACATAGATGTCATAAGACGGGGGCCTTGAAAAAGTTTGCGACAAATCAACTTGTTACTCTCAGAAACTGAAATTAAAAAATGCAATCAGATTGCAGCATAGACATTTCTAAAATACTCTATGAAAAATTTAAAAAGCCGCCGCTTCACCTTCAGAAAAAATATAGGCGGCAGGAATATTATTTGTGAAAAGCACATTTAATTGCTGCCCGAAGTAAATACCTGAGGCAGATCCGTGAGCGGCGGAGGCAAGGCTATGATATTGTATATTTGGACGAATCCTGGGTCAATGCTCACCACACCAATGTAAAGAATGGCAATCAGTAGACGGTGAACAGAAAAGAAAAAAAATCAAGCAGCAAAAGGGCCCGCGTATTATACTAACACATGCAGAAAGTAGTGAAGAAGGTCTTGTCCATGACGCTGGACTTATTTTCCAATCAAAAAGTACTGACGGTAGGGACTACCACACAGAAATGAATGGACATATTTTCAGGCACTGGATGGAGAAAGATCTACTTCCAATTCTAAACAGACCATCATGCTTGGTAATGGATAATGCATCCTATCACAACGCAGTATCAGCGGAAGACAAAGTACCAACTGCATCAAATACAAAAGATCAAATTAGGACTTGGCTTGCTAAGGAAAATGTCAGCTTCGATGATACATATTTGAAACCCGAGTTGTTGCACCTGGTGAGGATGACAAATAAGACAAAGGTGTTTCATATTGACAAAATCATTGAGAATAGGCCACACGTCTTTGCGACTACCTCCATATCATGTTCAATCCGATAGAGCTTGTCTAGCAAAGTAAAAGGGGGAAGTTGCCGAACAGAACAGGACGTTTAAAATGTGTGATGTTGAAGTTCTGAAACGTGAGTCCTTCTCAATGATAGACATGCAGTTCTGGAAGAAGTTGGGTTTAACATGTGCTCCGAGAGGAAGACGAGTACTGGCACCGAGATGGATTACAATTTGTCCAGCCAGTAACAATTATCAACCCCATGGAATCGTCAGATTCGGGATGATACAAATCATATTTTGATTACAGCCTGAGAAGTAGCAACGTATACATTTCCATATCCAAATGCGTCTACCATCATACAATTTGTGGTGAAGTTAAGACACCCTGGGGTCTAATGGTGACCGAAGGGAGGACTAACTGTTGCATATTGTATCCAAGTTCACGATTGCACATAAAGGGCAACACACTTAATTACTTGACCTATCAAGTTAATATGGAGATACACCTATGAATAGAATTGACATGGACAAATTCTGGGATACTGTAAAATCTAAAATTTGAGCCTCCGTATTTGCAATTGTCATAAAAGATCAAAGGAATTCGCTGATGTGCAAAATCCGTAGCATCTATGGACTACTGGTTAGCTTTATTTTAGCGTCATGGATATTCTAAGGCTGCATGCAAAAATCACTGAGATCCAACAGGTAGTTTTCGAGAAAATCAATTTCAAACGTGCTCACGAATTAATGGACAGACTATAGACTCTGATTACAGTTTACTGTAATAATCAAATCCATAAGCATCAAATAAACGGAAAGATACAGTAGAGTAAATGTAAGTTCAATATAAACAAACCAAATGAAAGACTAACAGTACAGTTTACTTTTGTTTTGCAAGATATTCCAGCGACTCGTGTCACACAACAGAAAGTCTGACCAAGTTTAGGCAAGCCCTGCTATATTAAAGTCAACAACAGCGACGTTGTGGCATATATCGTCCTGACTGGAGATGCTCATAATGTAAGTAATATTGCCTGGACTGGAATGTGTTTATGTTTATGTATGCTTGCTTGTGAGGTGGTTTATGAATGTGGTTGTGTGTAAGGTGGCAAGAGAGTCTTTATTTATATGTGTTGGGATAATTATAATTATCCTGCGATAATAAATGCATATGTTCGATGGTACTTCATTTTTAATTCATCCCAAACAAAGGGAAATCAGAGTTTCTAGACATTTTAGAGAGCCATTCTTGCAAGTCTTTCACACACTTGTCGATCAAAAAAAAGTAAACCTGGTCTCTCTCTCTCATGATCATGCCCAGACTGATGTACCAGATCTCCCATAAATTCTATTCATGTGGAAATCTGATTCATGCAGTCTTAGAATTGATGTGTTTTACGTCACATCTTCAGCACCATTTGAGCTCTGGTGCTTATCCTTCGGCGATGTGTCCGGTTTCAGACAGCTTTTACTCGGTTCGCTCTCCGTTCTGTAGCCATCTAGTGTTTTTACGGTGTGGGGTAGCTAGCCCCACTCCAACCCTCTTAATCACCTCTTACGACATGTGTGGCAGACAACATTGGTTCTATTATTTACACCCTAATTTCGGCCCGGTAACCACTCGGGCGAAACTTTGTCTAACAACCTTTATATGTAAATTGTAGATGATCGAAGAAGATCTCAGAAGTACTACCATGTTCATGATCCATGCCAGAGTAGATGCATATCTGCCGTTTATGAAATAGGAAGAAGAAGAACAGTGTTGACATTCTTCCTTGTCATGAGTATAGGCTGTCCAGAATGTCCTCTCTATGTCGTCAATGTCTCTTCCCACATTGATTTTACCAGGTTGTCACGCGTGCTCTAAACTTCTTTCTCACTAAAAATTGAATAAAATTTCCTGTAGTTTTTCAAACCTTAGGTAAGAAGTTCTGTTCTTCACGTTTCTATGCCCTATTGTGCAGGAGGAAGAAGGGCCAATTTCCTCTACGTATGGAAAGTCAAATGGGGATTGAACTCAAACCTTTTGTGTCCGGAACCGATAGACAAACTCCTATACATTACGCGAATCAGTCCCACCGATTTCTCCCTACCTGCTCGAAAAATGATGAAGCCTGTTAAGAACTTACTTACGAGTCACATAGTTAGTAAAGTTATGATTTAGCAGTTATGAATTGACCATAATAAACCCATGAAACAATAACCCGTGTGTAACCCTGAACTTTGACGAGTAATAGCATCTTTCATTGGTCATGCATGATTAAAAGTTAATTGCTGTCTTGAATAAATAACTGGCCTGTAACCTTCCGTTGTGTTTTATGTGTTTCTAATTCCTCTCCGTTGTGTTTATGTGTTTGCTAATTCCTCTGTTGTGTTTTATGTGTTTCTAATTCCTTCCGTTGTGTTTTATGTGTTTGCTAATTCCTCTCCGTTGTGTTTTATGTTTGCAAATTCCTCTCCGTTGTGTTTTATGTGTTTGCTAATTCCTCTCAGCTGTGTCTTGTTTGCTAGCTTATTCCTCTCAGCTCCTCGTGGAGTATAGGGCCTCAACAGTTGTTTCATGGTCTCTGGTCGTTTTCTGTATGGCATCCCATGATAATCCGACATATCAGACTATAAAAAAGACTTCATCTCCAGGTCTATTTTGGATGTCCTCTTTTATGTTTCTCTTGTGGACTCCACTCAAGCGCCTGTCTAGTGAGACACATTTGTCTTTCGCATGGTATTTCCGACACCCCACCATTTTCTCCTTCTGACCTGGATTATCATGAGTTCCTGTCTTGTTTTTATCCACAGGTCTATATCTGCCACTCTGTTATATCATTTTAGTCTTAAAATCTGCCGAAGACACTTGTTGAAAAAGGTCTGAATTTTATTTGTATTTAACTTGGTGACTCGCACGTTTCCGAGCCATGCAACAAGACGCATTTCATCTTTAAGCTGAGCATCCTGTGCTTCTAAGTTAGTGTGATCTTGATTAAATCCTGCCTCGACTTCAAGAGACGTTTATCTTCCACATAACAAACAAACAAAAACAGTTAGGGTGGCAAAGCTCTGACCAGGACAAGCTGTTGGATGATGATGATCAGTGGCGGCTATCTATAAGGGCAAGTGGGAAGGCCCCACCAAAAATAATGTATAACGTGTATTTATTATTTTTAAATTAAAATAGCAAACTAAAACCATGATTTATCCGGAAAAATGTCTGGCCCACTCAACAAAAATTCTCACGAGCCGCCACTGATGATGTACGAAAACGGGTTACGTTATACAAAACCTAGGATACAAGATCAGTAAACAAATAGTGCTGTTTACTAGTTCAACTGTTGACTATTTTACATTCCATGAGATGAAGCTGTCATGTGATTTCTATCTGTGCCATCCTCGATCTAATAGTACAATAATTATGTCTGCTGTCACATTCACTTTAAACCTCATTAGCAATTTCTCTCCTGATTTTCAAGAAACGCATCCTTTGTATATTGTCCACATTTAGCACCTACACATTATATATTCGCAAGCCTATGTATGCTATAATTATATATATTTGAAATTAATTAAACATCCTACAAATGGTCTATTCTTATTTTTTTTTTAGAGTGAGTACCCAACAGACCATGACCAAAGACGGGCATACATCTCAGGATTTCATGGATCAGCTGGTAGGATGGTTAAAAAATATTGTATCTTGTTCACGGCGTACCAACAGCGCTCTTTTAGTAATTTGCACTACTTTTTCATCGCAGTCCGCGACGGAACACAAGTCAGCCATTGTGTTTTTCGATCGAATCGATGAAACAGACTGTAAACAATTGCTTCATATGAAATATGTGTCATTCATATAGTAAAACCGATTGTTCTACGTGTAACTGTAACATATTCTACAGATC
>JADZMA010003201.1:0-10059 GCA_020796225.1 Arion vulgaris
ATCTTATTGCACATGATATTTCATAATTGTTCCAGTCTCACCCTAAGCATTAATTTCAGTGTGTTTAGACTAACAACTCTTGTTCTGTGCTGGCTGATGTATCTACTGGAGTTTCATGGTTTTCCATCTTGCCACACCTATTGGTATACATAAGTTGCACAACTAGATAAGAGAATACCCTTATCTTCTTTGATGAAATTTTTAGGGCATATATTTTCTCTTAGAGCATTGATGATCTCGCTTTTGTCCATAAAAGGTCCATTCTCGATTGCAGCATTACTCGCCAGTGCAGCCACTCTCTCGTTGCCCTTCATCCCAGAATGAACTGGGACAAAGATGAAGGTTAGTGTCTGGATTGTCACATTTTATATTAATTGCATCCACGGCCTTGTATTTAACTGGTCTTGATCTGCTGTATCATGCTGACAAGCTCTGAGCATGCAGCATGAGTGAATGTTTGCGTCTTTAGCCACTCCAGCGATTTTGTCAGCCATGACTTCCATAGTCAAGCTGCTGGTAGTTGTCACACTTGACTCTGTGATAATCTTTCTTAGTTCTAGCCGAAAGGCCCATGACTGCTTTGCTGAACCATGGAACCATCATTATAGACAACAGCATCATCCTCCGATGTGTAGCTATTTATTAACACTTTGACTTCTGCATTGACGATTGTATCTTTTTTTTTTTAACATCCAGAAGCACTTTTCAGCTCTTTGGCTCGGTGCATGGACATCGTGAACATTTAGTTTGGTGCCACGAACACCATAAATCTGGAGAACCTGTGGCTTTCTGCCAGCCCGCAAATTGAACCGCGACTCACAGGGTGCTTGTCACCCATCGTCAACACGTTACTGACACGCTGGGTAGTGGGCTATTGTATCATTTAAAATACTAGACAATATGCAAAACAGAGATTATATTATGTCACAAATTAAATTTAATGCTAAGGAATATCAGTATTATTAACACTCTTCATCATTAAATAACAATGGACTCATAGAATTGTGTAAAATTTCAATAAAGCTTACAGTGTTCTATCAATCATATAAAAAGTCAGCCAATATAAACGGGAAATTTTTAATTTCCAATTGAGCTGAAAGTTCAATGTTACAGGCAGCCATGGTTTTCCCTAGTAATTTCCCCTTGAGCATGTACTTTTATGTATCATTTAATATATATTTTTACATCTGTGAGTACAATACTCAAGAGGTAGTGGTGTTTTTGTGGGGAGTTTTGTTGGGTCCACAACCAAAGGATATTTTACCCATAAAACTCAGGAATGTTATTTTACGTTTGGTCATTTTACAGCTGTGTTTACAGCTGTGATTAACAAGGAGCACTGCATCAATGATATTGACTCAGTTCACAGACTGTGTATTAATTCAGGCATTTTCTTTCTCTTTGGGAAGAAACTGACTTATCAGCCCTTTATTTACTCTGTACTATATTGATTTAAATTCTTTGTTTTTAGTTTTAGTGAGACAAACAATGAACATGTTTATTTGTCAGTTTCATAAAGTCATATAAAAAACAATGGTTTCTTTAAAACCTCATTTTTTTTTAATCTCACCATAGATACAAACAATATAACTTAGCTAAAAATAAATATTAACCAAAAAGTTCTTTGTATTATAATTAAAACATAGAAATGATCAGAGCCTTTCATTTGTTATAGGAACAGTTCCATCAATTAACACATTGACTATCACATTGAAAACACTTGAACAATAATTTTGTTCATTTTTTTTACTTCACAAGTGAATGTACAAATTTAAATGTCATTTTCTACTTTTTAAACTGAAATTTTAGGAATGAAATGTAATTTTGAAGATAAAGAAATGTATTTTTAACACATGCTAACAGAATGTGTGTAACGATCAGAATTCATTAACATTTATTTTGAGCTAATTTTATTATGAAACTAATCATGATGCAGCCTGCAGCACATGACCAACTGGGTACAGACTGCAGGACTTGGTAGTTAATGTGTTAACTTTGTGTCCTTTACTTATTACAAATATCTTTTTTGTTTACTCTGTATGATTCCACATGTCAACATTCATATTTTGTTAACTCAATAGTCCTTATTCAACAAGAACGGTGCTTATGATAGCCATGTAAGCATACTCTATTACTATGATGTTGGACACTTTTGTGACAAATATTCATCTGTAATTTTATTTATCATCATCAAATAGCTTGTCCTGAGCAGAACTTTGCCACCCTAACTGTCCTTCTGAATTTCTTCCATCAGGCCAGATGCCCCACCTCTGTAGCATCATGTTCAAATCATCAGTTATATCCTGAATCCATCTTCTCCATGGTCTTTTCTTTGCAGCAATGTCTCCTACCATAATGGTCTATTCCAACCTTTCATGCCTTTTATGTATCCAAACTACTTAAATTTTTCTCATTCTTTTTTTTTGCAGAATCAGCCAGTTTTTCTTTGATTTCTTTCTGGCTAGATGTATTTGTTCTCCCCTCTGTTCATGATATACAAAACTCTTCTGTAACACTTATATTCAAGGCACTTATATGATTTCACCGCCTTGATAAATATCCATACTTACACCCTACCCATACATTGCTACTGGGAATATGCATGCCTAGTATTCTGATCTTTGTTTTTCTATCAGTTCCATTCCATACTGTTTTTAGTTGTTTAATTTTTTTAAGGACATGTTTGTTCTTCTTTTTAAATTTTCCCTTTATCCCATTTCCATCTATTTGTTCTCTCCTATGTCCATGGTAGACGGAGGACTCATTTTATTGATACTAATATGACTAACTGTAACACATACCAGTTAACTAATTAACTTATTTTATTTGTTCTGTTGATAAACGTAACAAACATTATTTTGCCATGACAGTTTTGTCATCTTAACTAAATATGTTTTTATTTTAAATATAATTATATAGAATATATATACTAGGGAATCATTGTGAGCTAGATTTTCTGTCATATACATAAACAACATTCTAGAATTCTAATGTATGCAAATTTCATCTCTCAATGATCATTGTAACATGTAAATTATAATAAAATATGCTAAGTATGATATGTCAGTCTGAAACATTGAAAGAAAGGAATAGATAAATGATCCATTATTCATCAAATTGACAGATGTTCCCCAGTGGTTTCCCAGGTAGCAAAGAATAGAACCACTGTATCTTTTTGCATTTTGTAAAAGATGACTAATAAGAGGGGCTGGTCGGGGCGGGTAGAACACAAAAAGAAACAGCGAAGAAAGAGACCAGAGCTGATGTCGCAATACTGGCCAGAAGGAAAGCAGATACATAGTATCACACCTAAAATGCCTAGTTGTTAATTCTTATTTTTCATGTTTGTTGGTCTTTACACTTTGTTATAGCTAAAAAAAGGGTTTCTGTTTTAGGTTGAAAGAAGCGTGCCTCGGGTTTAATCTCCTCATAAGAAACAATATGTCAAAGGTGTATTGTGGACGTGACCACAGATGAATACCCCCTCTTACCGGACCTGAACTATTTGATATAAGTTGTTCCAGAGTCTTAATATTGAAGTATGTTGTTTACAGAGGACAATTTGTTGGATCATTTGAAATTTTGTCTGGTGCTTTCCCTTTTCTGTCTCTATAAACTAGCTGCCCGCAAAAAGACTGAAACCATTTGGGACGCCCCGAGTCACTCTTTTCAGTCAAGAAAGATATTGGTTACCTACTTTTGTACAGGCCAAAATGGGCAATGAGCAAAGCACAGTCACAAAAATAACTGCATGTGAAATGCGCTGCTTGATAAGTTACCAAAACACAGAAAAGACAGAGTCACCAACATCAGCATAAGAAAGAAAGTAAAAGAACCTTTCTTGAATTACATCGAAAAAAGAATGAAGTGGTTTGGCCACTTAATAAGAATGCATCCAAACTCCCCAGTATACAGAGTCTTCAAACA
Organism: Arion vulgaris; assembly: GCA_020796225.1. Classification (NCBI taxonomy): domain Eukaryota; kingdom Metazoa; phylum Mollusca; class Gastropoda; order Stylommatophora; family Arionidae; genus Arion; species Arion vulgaris. Next base: position 3,928 of record JADZMA010003201.1, read on the forward strand.
GAACATCAGGAAAGAAGGCAAGAGGAGACCACGAAAAAAATGGTTAGATGGGGATAACAGAATCCTGTCAAAGAGCAAACATAACAATCACCCGCACCAGAACAGCTAATACAGCAACAGAAAACCACGACACTGGGCAACAACTCGTAGCAGGTGGACGACAAATGAAGAATAAGAAAGCATATTGTCCATTTGTTTAATCAAAGCAGATTTTATGAAGCTGAATCTCATATTGTGACCAAGTTTAATGTATTTCTTACAGATGTTCAACATGATATTTTCACTAATTCACTTTGACTGTTTTTGTAAATCACTTGAATATCATGTATCTCACAGAAAGAATATTGTTTATTTTTTAATGGATTGGATGTATTAAATGTATAATTAATTGATTTTCAAAATGAGATCTGTGATTTTTTATGTTTGTCACATTCTTTCCTCCTTTGTTATGTTTCTTGAAGGATTGACTTCATTGCACATGCTTTACCCCATATGGCTTGGCCCTCCTACGGAAACGATATGCCACTGCGAGAGTATTTCACAAAGCACAAACTCTTAGTCTGACAAAATCCTAGGAGTCTTAAAAATGCACTGTGAACAGAACGGTGTGATTGGATTCAAACCTCATTACCTTGTAACACAAGGCAAAGACTTAGCCACAAAGATCCCCATGTTTGTCCCATGACATATTTAATTGTATATTTGATTAGTTGAATTTTAGAACAATTATTCTCTTCTATAAATCTACATGTTACAACATTAAATCATAAAGCTCAAGATTTTGTATAGGGCTAAAACAAAGTACTGCAGTTTTACAAAATACAAAAACAATGACAATACACAGCAACGTTTCGACCAAAAGGCCTTTATCAAGAAACGATACAACAGGAGTGACAATTTACAGCACACTACATCTAGACTACGACAGATATTCCAATGCGCATAAAATGAAAATCTGTGACTAAAACGAATAACGAAATAAATGCAGAAAAACTAGAAGTGGAAAAAGAAGAGAAACATTAAAAACAAGTAAATATATAACTTATATACATTTAACATATACACATATAGAATATGAAGCATGAGAAGAGAAAGTACTAAGAAGCATAGAAATGTAGAGCGTTGAGTCCATGAGATCGCAAGGTACCATATAACGAAATATAACGATTCTCCAGAGCAAATTGACTACGATCATCAGAGGAACATGATCGGATGGCTGGGACCTGGACGTCGCGAGCTCCCAAATGGTCAGCTGCATTGAAATGAGTGGCTACATGGATCACAGAGCATTTGTGTATATCGCGCAAATTATGTTATGTTATACGATCGACGTCATGGCACATTGGGCAATCCCATTGATGCTCTGTCCTCCGCTGCAGCAGCCATCCCAAAGTCCATTTGCTCACCGTACCCATGAGAAGTTGAAATTAAAACTAAATAATCTTTTCTTTTTTCCTGCCACGAAGAGACGACAAAATTTTTCCATTCTTCTGTCCGCTTGAGTCGGGCATTGTTTGCAAGAAAGTCAGCACACTTAAAAAGGGTTTTAAAGCCGAAGGATTGACTTCATTGCACCGGGTTTTACCCCATATGGCTCGGTCCCTCCGCAGAAATGGCACGCCACCTGCCGAGAGTATTGCACAAAGCACGAACTCCGTAGCTCCAGCAACAATCCTAGGAGTCTCTGGTCAGCACACGTGTTACCCTGCACTCCAGCATGTCCAGGTGTGTACAGCCAAGTCATTTTTTTGAGATATAAATCGCGCAAGTGTTGGCCGAAACGGTCACTAAGCATTTTGCCTGTTTCGCCGATATTCGCCTTTTCACACCGCTTGCAAGTGATGGCGTAGATTATATTGCGGGACTGGCATGTGAAACCATCTTCAATAACAAACGTGGCTTTAGGAAAAGATACAATACTGGCCTGTATCACATAAGGAGACGTATTGAACGCCGATAGCCACACTGGACAGTGCTCAAAATTACCTGAACATTAAACTTAAGGCGACTGGGTACCAACATATCCTTAAGACTACTGTCCCATCTGTATGCCACCAAAGGATAGTTTGGGAAGACTGAACGTGTCTCAGGATCTGATTTAAGAATAGATAGATGACGGAATAAAATCATAAAGTTCAAGATTTTGTATACATGGTAAGTAGAGTATCGCAGGATGGGATTCAGAACAGGACATCATTCGAAAATCAAGAAAGCAAGTTAAGACTTTTTCTATACTTTTTGTGGCGATGGGCTGTTTCATTCTGAATTTTCCAGAAACACTCAGTGTGATTTTTGGGGATTCATTGGGACAGGAACAGCTATTACGAAAAGTGAAGGGAAACAATTAGAACTTGCTATACTCCACAAAATCTAAAATATGATCTCTTCTATATATATAGTATAATGATGGCATGATTAATGTAATACCTCTACAACAGTATAAACACAAACGCGTTTTGTGATAAAATCAATCAAGTGCATGCCTGCCGACGTAGGCGATCATGTCTCTCCACAACTGTCTCTCCTTGGTTCATGTAATCAGTTGTGATGTCTATCTTTTATCAAACCATGATGTCAGGCCATCCAACATCTTCTTCCTCTGTCTTCCATGATCTCTTCTTCCATGAATTTTACCCATTGTCATGCATCATATCTGTAGTCACCAAATATTCTAAACCTTCTTCTGCATTATATGCCCGAAAAACCTTGATTGTCTTATTCTTATTCTTTTGATAAGGTTTCTTTGGGGCAGGCTTTTTAAAACCTCATCATTTGTTTTCTACTTTCCAGGAATTTTCAGCATTCTTCTGAAAACCACATCTCTGTGGCTTCCAGGAGTTTATTGTTTTGATAAAATACTGGTCATAAACAGTTTAGGGAGGCGCTGATCTGCATTAAAACAGATGAGTAAGCAATGAATGTATCATGACTTTCAGACTGGAATTCAATACAGCATAGAAAAACTATATCTAAAAGCTGTGTGCTGTCAATTGCTTGTACGGATGGAATGTTGAGAATGACTGAACAGATATGTCCAGACATTGCCTTTCATACTGACTTGTCTGCGTAATAATCTTAACGACATAGTACTCCGACTCTATTCTGAAGCAAGAATTGCTTGCACGATGCCAAAAGAGAATAGGGGTATCATCCGAAGACGACGCTGGAGATGGATTATGATGCATGAGACTGGCCTGACACGAAACGCAAGATGACCGAGGTGGCGAAAGGGGGAAGACCCAAGACGACCTGGAGGAGAACGATAGAGCAGAACTGAAGGAAATGAATCAAGTGAAAATACGAGGAAGGCCAGAACAGGGAAGAATGTGTAGTTGTTGTGCCTAAGCCAAGGGGTAACAGGCAAGAGAGATAAAACAGTTGGAACTCTGCATTATGGAGAAAGAGTTAAGTGAGTATAAATTATTTATTTTATTGTATAGCAAATTTTTAAATGAAGGTGTAATACAAAGAGAAAGAAAATCTATGTAAAGCAAAGGGCTTGTGGTGTTTTGCCTATGCTCGCACTATAGTAGTTCAATGGATTAGTAAAAGGTATGTCTGACCAGATATTCCATGGCATGAAAATGGCTTTTTTTTTTACTGACTTAGTACTTATATATCTCTTCATCGAATGATCCATATTGACCTTATTTAAACCATTATGTGATTTACCACTCTGTGCCTAAGAGTATTGTACGTGTGCCCTTATGCGCCTACAAGTAGGCCAGCACATCATATTTCTGCTACGCTTTTATTCACTAAAGTAGCTTTCAGGCACCACTCAGTTGCCTTGTAGGGCGCAGTGTTACTATTCTTTGCTCCCTTTCAAGCCCCGAGAATACAAGATCGCAAGCTTTAGTAATACTGCATCGCCCGAGTGGTTACTGGGGCCCAAATTTGGGGGTAAGAATAGAACCACTTTACTCGTCACGCATGTCGTAAGAGTCGATTAGGAGGTTCTGAAATCGATGCATGTGTCCTAAACATGTAGAAGTCTATGCGTTTAGGGCCTACCAAACCAATGTGCAACGTATACACATTCTTGGCAAAGATCAAACATATTACAAAGAGTGATTAAAAGTTGTCAAAGAACGAACGCAAAGAAGAAGAAGAGAGTAATACTGCCAGTGATCTGTTGTAGTTTATATATATATATAGGTAGATCGAGTTCCTAGTCATATCGGAGACGGACGATAAAACGTTAGTCTCGTGTTCCTAAAAATATTTTCACCATCTTCTAAATTATACTGGGACCCCCGCGGTGCTACTGTTTTCGGCACTGCGCCGAGATCTTCTTGTGTAAAGAAAGCGATCTACACATATGATTTCTCACCAAATGCAATGATGAATTAATCAATCTATATATATATATATATATATATATATAATATATTCAGAATTGTAATGGAATCTACGAGAGAAAACATGCGCACATCTGACATTCTTCCCAATGAAAGTGAAAGAAATGATATGATATTCACTTCGTTTATCTCAATTTATCGTTCAGTTCAGCAATGTAGCGTGTGCTGGCTCACACTAGGCCCGTGTTATGTAGGCGTAGCACAATGAATGTTTACGTGAATCAGAACTAGTTGATGCCCTCGTAATCTATTTATAGCTATGTGCTCTCAAGTCGTACTCTTCCGCAGGTGTGTGACTGTTCAAACCCGTAATCTACCTATCTGATCATGGGTACTCTGAACTTATGAGCTGTGGAAAGCTTAAATTGTGCAGGGATTGGCTTTATAAGCTTCTGGGAGTGCTACTATTTATTTGTGAACGATCTTAAAGAAAATTCATTTAACTACAAAATGGTATATTACTCACAAAAAATATGTTAATAATTAAAAAAACTGCATCTGAATTTGTAAATACACCTGCAATGAGAAAATATGCCCTAAATTTAATTCAGCTACAAACCGTTTTTCAATTCGGTAGCTAATTAGTTGTTGATACTTTCATTCAGCTGAAAGATACCGGCAACTATGGACACTTTGAATATAGTCACTTTTATTCTTAACAAATTTCCATTATCTCTTTTTCGGGCTTCTTCTGTTCTGTTGTCGCCATACTGCTACCTGGCTGTAGCCCGTGGTCTACTGTGTTTGTCTAGCGCTTCGCCTGTGGACTTCTGCATCATTTTGACATGATATAGACACTCCATCTATCCATCTTTCCTTGGTTTTCCTGTCACCTTTAGGTTTTTCGGACTGCTACCAAATACACGTAGTTCGTAAGAATTAACAACAGGCCGTATGTGACAAATCCATCTGGTCAGTCTCTTCCTGCTCCTTGTCACCATTATCAGATTAGAGAGTCTGAAGACAATCATACAGCCATTCATATAATCATGCCTCACTTTTGTGTACCATGTTCAATGTTTCATCAGCACACTTGTGTACCTATGTCAATACAAGCACACTTGTGTACCATGTCATCAACACACTTGTGTACCATGTCATCAGCACACTGGTGTACCATGTCATCAGCATCATAATCAAACTAGAAAGTTTGAATAATGGTGACAATATTGTCTTCTCTCTGTATTCTGTCAGGTTAGACATTTCAATGACTGATGATAAAGTGGCCTGATCATTACCTTGTACTGTACTTCAACCTATACGGCTGTATTTATGTTAACACACCATACTTTACGAATCTAGCATCCCGTTTGAAACATAAGGCTTCCACAAGATATTTCCATGAATGATTTTCTGCCGCCTTCCTACCATTTTTTTCCACGTCAGACCATAATCTTTCAACTCTTTCCACAGTTTTTCATATTTCCTTTGGAAGACCACTTCTTTTCCCATCCGTTGTCCATCAGAGAACTGTCTTAGCCAATGCTCTAAATTACCATACGACAAACATGCTCACTACACATCTACATCTTTTAATAATGGTCTCCAATGATGCAGAGTTTGTTTATTTAAAAGCTCTTGATTTACTATCGTATTTGGCCAAAAAAATACATAATTCTTCTTATTCATTTTGAGAGCTGACGCTCAATGCAGAACTGAAACGAAGAATACATGCTTTCGAATATAAGTGTTACTTTACGGGTACTACGTATTAGTTACATAGGGAAAAAAAGACGAATATTTATGTAAGAGATCAAATAAAAACCTTGCA
>JADZMA010003202.1:0-10058 GCA_020796225.1 Arion vulgaris
ATCATCATAAATTATCATCATTATCATCATCATCATCATCATTATCATCATCAACAGCATCATCATCACCATCAGCATTATCATCAGCATCATCATCAGCATCATCATAATCATCAGCATCATCATCATTATCATCATCATCACCATCATCATCATTAGCATCATCATCATCAGCAGCAGCATCATCATCATCAGCATCATCAACATCATCACCATCATCATTATCATCATCATCATCAAAATATCTTGTCCAGAACACAACTTTGTCACCCTAATAGTCTTTCGGAATTTCTCTCTCGCTCTCTCTCTCTTCATATATATATATATATATCCGTCTAGATGCCCGTTTACTGCCAATGTCAGCAGGTGAAACATACACGGAGCATGTCCTGCCAATGCCAGCAGGTGAAACATACACTGGAGCATACATATCCAGCAAGACTGTTCTGTGTCAGCTGAGAAGCAACTTGTGGCGACACCCAGACGACCTAACAACTAAGCGAGTGAAACCTGAAAGACCTGAAGCTGATTGCACATGTTGTGGTACACATTAACTAGGCGAAGACCAGAGATCAGTCAAGAAGAAGAATAAGAATATCTTCAATCCATTTTTGCCGTTGTCTTTCTCTTCTTCGGTGTTGGCTACCATTTATGTCAAAGAGGTAGATCCATATGGGGAAACCCGGTGCAATGAGATCAGTCCTTCGGATTTAGCGGCACATGACCCAGTACAAAAGTAAATCTTATATGGATCCTGTGTTAATTACGCTGATCCATTCATCTATCTATCTATATATATATAAGAATAAGTTAAATGTAATTGTAATCATGTCTGTTGGCGTTAATGGAAGCTATCTGGACATTCTACGGACTTGAAATTTGCAAAGGTAGCTTTCATAGATGGGAAAATGTAAAAATTATAAACCGGACTATTGGTTCGTCTCTATAACTAAATTCCAACTTAACGAAATGGTCATGAAAACATAAAAACGAAAACGAAAATCTATGTTTTCCTTTTCAGTCACATGTTAAAGCGATGATAACGGCTATTATTATAAAGTATTTTAACACATTTGCTAAGAGGTAGGCCTGCGTGACCCGCGTTCGATTCACGCTCGGACCAAATATTTTTGTGCTAAGTACATCTGGTCACTGGATAAGCTTATAATCTGATGAAATAAAATTTGCAATTGTTATTTTAGCCGATTTGAGGACAGTTCATGTTTCTTTAATATGCTCAGTCTCACACTGTTTGGGACTTCAAAATTTCGGAAATGATAGAATTTCGTAGATATATCGAAAGTAATAAAGTTAGAGATATGCGCTTGGAGAATGATAAGAAAAGAAAAAGAAGGCCAGAATATGGAGATTGAGGCAACAGATTAGTTATTAGACTTGACTACAAGCGTCGGATGAGTGTAAAGGCGATTGAATGAGAAACTAAGACGAACAATTTGGAAGATCATCGAAAAGGATACAAATGTAACTGTAAGCTAGATTTAAACTAAAATCCTGTGCGAAGAATGACAACATCTACTAGTGTCGTATATAGCCAGACTGGATGCTCTTGAGCATGTTCACGAAGTCACTTGGAATACGAGCATAGTTGTAATCTTGTATGCAAATCAAGGAAAGACACATTCGACAAATTGTGTCCTACCCATTCTCTCTCTCTCTCTCTCTCTCTCTCTCTCTCTCTTTCACTTTCTCACTCTCTCACTCTCTCTCTCTCTCTCTCTCTCTTTCACTTTCTCACTCTCTCACTCTCTCTCTCTCTCTCTCTCTCTTTCACTTTCTCACTCTCTCACTCTCTCTCTCTCTCTCTCTCTCTCTCTCTCTCTTCACTTTCTCACTCTCTAGCCTGTAAGGCCCTAGAGTTGACCAGCCCATCCAATTTCTGCTACGCTTTTATTTACTAGTGAGCTTCCGCCGATCCCACTTCAGTCACCTCTTACGACCAGTGCCGGATTAGGCTAGCGCGGGGCCCGTAGCAAATTTTAGCGCCGGTCCTAGGTTTTGTATGATAATAAAATAAACACAACTTTTACAAACAAACTTGTCTCGATTTAATGTGAGCAAATTTAGAGATAATACTAGACAAATCAATTTCTTCAAGTAAATTACATTCAATGTTCATTAAGGTTATTTAGACGATCTTGTCCCATCATGTTTCTTAACTCACTTTATATACGCTTTAATGTCGAAAAAGAACGCTCTCCGTTGCAGTTAGTAATCATTAAAGACAAGTAAATTCGTAAGACAATTTCTACATTTGGGAACACGACTCTAATGAATTTTCCATTATAAGTTTATAAAATTGCAGTTCAAGGACCTCATTCTTTTCGTTGCTAATAGCAGCAGCAACATTAGTTTAAGAAGTTCAAGAACTGCATAAGTTCGTCGCCTAGGCTTTCTTCCAAATCCTCTTGGTAGAGCTGACAATATTTGGAGTTCTTTCAATCTCTTCTGTTGTAATGGATTTTAACTGCCGAAGTATTCCAAATACACCATTCACTCTATGGTACAGCCTAAATCAATAACTTTGCAAACAAAACAGAACAGTTGTCCTTTAGTTTCTGTACAACACAACCATTCTCTCACGTGAATTTTGTTTGTTGGTGTATATGTGTATGTGAAAAACGACTTTCGACAAAATGGTGGATTGTTTTCCTTATCGTATGTTTTTTGGGTTTTTTTTTAAGACATGAAATCACTGTTCATATGTTGCACTTCTGCTCTTTCTTTCACAATCAATAATCTCGATTAAGTTGTTTGGCCATTCCTGTTTGTTGGAGTACATTTACTTTCGTTGTGTTTTGGCTTAGAAGATGTTGCTACATTAGAAGCATGTCTGTGCTTTCTGCCTCTCTTTGGCTTAGAAGATGATATGCTAAATTGGGAGGACTTTCTAGTACATTCGATTTCAGTTTGTCTTGTGAAAAATGTAGGCTAAATCATGAAGAGTTACTGATCTTAATGGTAATATTGGTAATGATGATTCTTCTATAGCACTGCCTTCACCTACTACACCGTGAGACGTGACTTCTGTATTTTCTGCTTCAATTTCATTGGATTCAGCACTATCACACAAGACATTTAAACATTCAGACAGCATGCGTGTTTTTGATACATCTGGTTATTATTTTCATCTCTGTCACATAGACGCGGGGCCCCCTAGAAGCGCGGGCCGAGCATTGCTTACTTCTGCTACTAGGCTAATCCGGCGCTGCTTACGACATACCTCATAGGTCATAGTATTATTATTTTGTTGCTGTCCTTGTGAACCCCAGCAACACACGATCGTTAGCACAACATATGCCACGATACTTCTCTGTTCTTGGCTCGTCCCTGTATTGTGGCAGCAACATATGCACACGATACTTCTCTGTTCTTGGCTCGTCCCCTGTATTGTGGCAGCAACATATGCACACGATACTTCTCTGTTCTTGGCTCGTCCCCTGTATTGTGGCAGCAACATATGCACACGATACTTCTCTGTTCTTGCTGTCCCTGATTGTGTTCAGCTATTATTTCTTTCAGTTCTTGTTCTACTGTTCTCCTCCAGGTGGTTTTTCTGTCTTCCACATTTTTTTACCCTCTGTTGTCTATGTCAGTGGTTTTCGTGACTGAGTTAGTTTCCATGCGTATCACGTCGATCCAACCCATCATCTCTTTTGGAAGATGGTATTCATATTCTCTGTTGACACTATGTAAGCAGTTCTTGGTTAGAGATAGTATTTGACCAGAAGACGCGGAAGATCTTTCGCAGACATGTTGTGTGGATTATGGAGAGTTGGAACATTGATTGATTGATTGATTGATTGATTAATAAGACCCTCATCATTGGACTTCGGTGAACAACTATGTGTGCTCCGATCTCTTTCTTATGCAGGAAGATCTCAGCTGCAGTGCATGAACTCCGTAGCACCCTGGGTCTCCGATGTGATTTGTAAATAATGAAGACATTTTGTAGGAATTGAATTTTAATTTTTTTTCTAATGAATTTTGCCTGGGCAGCGGCTTTCCAGCCTGCTCTTCTCGATATTGAACTGCCAAGGGTTTCTTTACGTTCAGTTTCAACCGGGACCTACGTTTTATTGTCCGTCTCCGATATGACTAGAACTCGATCTCACCTACACTGAGCTCAGGGATCTCTGAAACAATGTCTGGATTTCTTCACTAGGAAGCGAACTGAGTACATTTGTAACGAGAGGCGAGCAGCTAACCTCTCCGCTACAGAGACTTCCTAACATACTCACTGACTTATTGCTCTCCCTAAGAAACCTAACATGCTCAGTTTTATTTCCTCTCCCTGAGACTTTCTAACATTTCACTGACTTATTCCTCTCGCTCCTCGTGGACATAGGGCCTCAACAGTTGTTCGCCACTTTTCTCGGTCTCTGGCTGCTTTCTGTATGGTCTCCCAGGATAGCCCGGCTCTTTTGGGGTTCTTCAAGAAGACTTCATCTCCAGGTCTGTTTTGGTCTCCCAGGATAGTAGCTCTCTTGGGTTCCTCAAGAAGACTTCATCTCCAGGTCTGTTTATGGTCTCCCAGGATAGTCAGGCTCTCTTAAGTTCCTCAAAAAGACTTCATCTCCAGGTCTGTTTATGGTCTCCCAGGATAGTCAGCTCGCTTGGTTCCTAAAGAAGACTTCATCTCCAGGTCTGTTTATGGTCTCCCAGGATAGTCAGGCTCTCTTAAGTTCCTCAAGAAGACTTCATCTCAGGTCTGTTTGGTCTCCCAGGATAGTCAGGCTCTCTTAAGTTCTTAAAAGAAGACTTCATCCCCAGGTCTGTTTAGAGCCCTTTTTTAAGTTTTCTTTGCGGGATCATTTGAATGATCCACTTTTTGGTCTCTGTGGCTAAGTGGTTAGCCCTTTGCTTTGTGGGGTCGAAGGTCGTAGGTTCGAGCCCGGACCGCGCCATTCTATTCCCGAGTGCAGTTTTCCAGAGACCCTAGGATTGTTGCTGGTGCTACGGAATTTGTGCTTTGTGTAATACTCTCGGCAGGTGGCGTGCTATTTCTGCAGAGAGGGACCGAGCCGTATGGAGTAAAACCTTGTGCAATGAAGTCAATCCTTCGGCTTTTAAACCTTTTAAGCTTGGATGTTTGTCAGTGACATGACTGTGTCGTCCATAAGGTATACCAGACCCACCGCCATTTTCTCCGCTTTACATAACACAATTCATACTATGGTCCACAATATCCATACTGTGGTACCCAGATATTCATACCTAAATTTTGCATATCCAATAAATACTTACTGTTATTGACTAATCACGATTCTTCTGTGTTAGTATTTGGCAACAGGACTAGACCGGGGTGGTCCCTTACAGAAACTGTTATCAGTTATTATGTATATCGTTTGATATAAGAGAAGTCAAGCCGTGCATCCCATATTATTGTTAGTTTGTGTTAACATATTGTCCATATCAAACTGAAGAACATAGTGTCTTCCAGGTTCAGTAAGTCTGATACAAGTGGGAGTCTATGTGTTTTTTCTTTTTTTTTTTCTTCGTTTTATGACCTTTGTATTTATATTCACTGTATGTCTGTTTGTTTTTTTGATCTGTCTCGCTGTCTATCTATCTATCTATCTGATCTGTCTCGCTGTCTATCCACCTGTTACAGTTCCTCTTTTATTTGATGTTTACTTCTTTTATTTATAACGATGATTATTTCTGTCTCTGATTTCTGTAGTGCTTATCGAGACGTTTTGCTACTTAGGTTGTAGTCCTTCTCTTATGATTTGGTTTCCATTTCTTAATGTCAGCCGTCCCCTTTACATATTGCTTTCCTTTTCATATAGTTTTCCTTTTATATAGTGTAAGTTATTTTTAATTTGATGGTTTCCCCTGAATGTTTATTATATGGTCTTCCAACATTACATGATGGTGACATGAGAAACAACCATAAATCTTGTTCATTTCCTTTTATTTATTGATTTTGACAACAAAAAAATACATCCATCTTCTTCAATTTTTATCTTCTCCTTTTTACTCATTCTTACTAACGTCCACCAAAAACGCTGTCTTGTAGTCATTTTGTCTTCTGAAAGTAAAACACATAGTCTCAACATAAAATAATCTTTTTCCTCCTACTTCTGACTAACTTCCATTCCCCCCTCCATCGGGGGGCTATGACCCCCCTGGAACCCCCCATGCCCCGACGGCAACCCAAAAAAAAACCCGAGGAAATCCAATGGGTGATTGAGTGGTGGGGCTAAAAGGGAACAAGTCACCCCCTTTTTAACCGTCCAAAACAACTAACTATAACACCCAAACCATGGTGAAAAAAAAAATCCTGACGGGATCTCGGGCCAAGTTGAATAGCTAAGGGGAACTAGTCCCCCACGTCGTTGCGGCTCATCAACTGGTCATAGGTGAATATTAACAACAACAGTAAACCCTCTGTGCTCTTGTGTGAAACCATAAATGAAATTTCGCATTGGCATAAAAATTAAAACATCGCCGTGTAACCCCGACGGTGCCCCAACACTAACACTTGGCCAATTGGGTGGCTGTCGGGGACACCCATTCCTCAAATATTATTGGTTTGATGGAAAATTTGCACCCGGATGTCACTATCACTATGTCTTTGTTGCATGTCAGAGTCTTGTCATTTCTGAAATCTCAAACAAAAAAAAAAAATTAAAATCGAAAAAAAAGGAAAAACATATATAACTTAAAATTTTTTCCGTTATATTCCTCAACATAATATAAACCCAAACCCCAAAACCCAGAAAAAATGAACCCCCAAGATTTAACTTTGCCCAAACGATAGGGGAACAACTTATATGATCCCAAATCCAACATATTATTATCAACCCAAACCCCGGGGCAAAAATAACCCAAAGCCCCAAAATAATCGGATCAACATCTATAACCATATCTAGTGAACGGTGGTTTATTTATATAAACATCAACCGCCCTAAAATATCCCACCATTATCAAATAGCAAATTTTGTTTGTCATAAACTCAAAACTTCAAATATCCCCATCTTTTCCAACTATCAAAAAATTAAATGGGTGATTATCAAATATATTTCCCACCTTTTAGGGTACCAAAAATATAAATCTAATCAAAGAAATCAATTTAAAAACACCCAAACGTGGACCCCCATTTAAAATTACTCCAAATCCCAAAAATTATATTCAATTCAACACAATATACATTGAGGCTTTAAAAATCCCTCAATCTCAAGTGGAAAACAATATCAATTTTGGTTCCCAATCACATAACCCCTTGAAATATTACCATTCACCCAAAAACCCCAAGGAACCCAAAATTCCCGAATGATTTTGGAGTTCCCACCCCAGGCCCTAAAAAAGGGCAATACAATGCAGTTTTCCCAATGACCCAAAAAAAAACCTCAATAACCTTTTATGTGTTTTAAAAATGGATCCAGACAGATCCATGACGATCTATCTTATAATCCCCAGAACGTGAACGGTCTAATATTTCCCAGATCTGGTTAAACCCTTCTTCGACATCAGGCTCGTTTTGGAATTGGGTTCCTGTATTTTGAAATCACCAAAATCACGGTTGTCATCATGATAACCACCTTCCCCGGACCGCCCCGGGGTTACATCGTGGGATCCGTGAAACCCCAAATCTACCCCGAAGTTTTTTGTCATGGTTCTGACCCCAATCTTAAATAGAGGGCGGGGCATAAAACCTCGTTGACTCGAAAAATCACCTTCCCCATGTGTAAAACACGGGGACAGCACTAAAAATGTATCAAAAACCATCCCAGTATTCCATCTAAAACGGCGAGGATGGCCCCCTTTCCCGAAAACCATTTTTTATGTTATCGGAACTTCCGTTCAATTTGCACATCAAAACCCAGATCGTCAGGTTTGATGTTGCCCAAAATTTTTAATTTAAAACTAGCATTGCAGTTCATATTTAGCTCATAATCTGAGTTCGGTTGGCATCTGTCCTATACTTTTAGAACTTATTGGTATGGGGTGCTTTTATTTTCCCCACCCATCTGGGTTTCATGGAGTACGAAGGCACCTCACGGGATCCGGGCCTTTTTATATCGTCTTTTAATAACACTGGGATCTCAATTACTCTTTGTCGATTTTAGTTCCTTGGGGGAAAACCCATCGACTAGATTTTTTACACGGACCCCTAACCTGTTCCTTTGTAAATGTCGTGGGTTAAAAAAGTAGACAGGCCATTTTGCTTTTCTTACTCTTTCGGCCCGGCTGCCCCGGGCCCCGAATTTAAACCCCCCCTTACTATTGTGGCCCACCAACACTTGTTTAAAATTTTCAATTAACCTGTACTTTTTTATAACGCCCTCGTTTTCTTTTTTTGAACATTAGTGTACCCTTAAAACCTGATGTATTAAACTTGCAACCTGTCAGTTGCCTTCCGCTCATAGAATCAATGCCATGTGTCCCCTAGGGGTAAAATATCCCCTTTTGCGTTTTAATCTTAGTGGTAACTAACAAAATCCACATTTCTATTGGTCGTCATTTCGTGGATGACCTTTCAGAAGGGGGCATAAACTCTATTCGTCTCAATTCCTCCCGGAAAACCCAAGCTTTCTTTGTCAGTCTCTTCATGTTTATTATATTATCCTCCCAATGCCCCTGTTTCCCCCTAATTCCCCTTTTTAATTCCCCACAGATGAGGGACTCATTCACCATCTGGATTTCCCGTAAATTTTCTTACTATCAGGGAGGTCTTTAAGCTAGCTCATCATCGGACCAATGACAACGGTTCATGTACTGGTAGTTTGAGAAGTAACTTCCCCAAGAAAACTGTAATAAGTTGGTTCTTCACCCTCGTGGAAGATATCAAACAATAAATATCGGAGCAATCATAACGATCCCCTTGTATCGCCCTCTTCGAATCCTTTTCTATCCCTAAAAATCAATAAATTTGCTCCATTTGAACCATTACTGAAACTAATTTGGTTTTTCCCCTCCCGGGGAAAAACTAAAAAAATTTGGATGGTAAAAATCATCAAATGGAAATAGTCCTTTTCAACAATTTTTTCCCCCACCATTTAAAACCCGAAATTTTGGGGTTGTTCGACTACTTGAAAAAATTTTAAAAAGTATCTCTCGGCCCCTGGCCTGCCTTCTATGGATGGCAGGGAATGCTGCTCCCCCCTCTTATCCAACCCCTCGTATGTTCAATAGACTGGGTGTATAGGCCTGCCCCTGGGGTTTACCCCCGTCTTATGTCTGGCGTGGAGAAAACAATCAAAAACCCCAAATTTCTCTCTTGGCGCCTCTTGGGAACCCCGTAGCGATTCTGCGGAAAAACCCCTTCTTGCGAATGAGGGGTTTACGGGAGGGGGTGGGGAAACGGCGCGTGCCCCCGGGAAAGTCCTCTGCCCTTGGATTCAGGTCTTCCATCAACGTTTCATCCCAGAAATTTATGGGCGCGCCGGGGGTGGGGCTTTTACTCCATCTTGGGCCTTCTGTCAGGAAGGTGGTGGATGGGGGTTCCCCCCACCTTTGGGCCCTCAACATGTTGGTAAAAATTTTCCTAAGGGGGGCAATAAAATGATCCCTCAGGTTTTGGCATCCAGGGGGCAGTTCCCTCCCGAGTCTGAGCTTTGGGGACCTTTTCAAACAACTCGGCTGGGCGTGGGGAAGTCTAGACAAAACTCTCCAACACTCTGTGAGGATCGATAAAGGGGACAAAGGGGTTGGGGCCCATTTTTGTCTCCCAAAAACTGCGGAGACGAAAAAACGTCGGATCCGGGAAAACATCAATTGAATCTCAATTCTCCACGAACATACACGTATTGGGAAAAGGGGAAACAATTTTTTTCCTGGCCCTTCAACCCATAGTAACCCAATAATGGCGTGTCCCTGAAAATTTTTCCCCTGGGACCTCCAATGAAAATACCAGAGGCCCAGGGGGACGAAAATCCTTTTATGGGGGGCGTAACGAAACACCCCCTCCCGGCCAACCTGTCTGGTGGAGGATCAAATTCGAGGGGAAACCACGATCAAAGGGGACCTCAAACCCCACATCCTCAATAATTTTTTTGTTTTTCTGTGCGACATCAGTGAAAATTACCCAATCC
>JADZMA010003203.1:0-10058 GCA_020796225.1 Arion vulgaris
AAAATGGAGTACTCAATTTGAATACAGTTTCTATCTCTTCAATTGAATCAATTTTCGTTCCAACTGAAAATGAGAAAATTTATTCTCTGATTTATATAAATTGGATTTTGTGGCTTATTGATTAAACCGTTGATTTGTGTCCTGAGGGTCGGGTATTCGAATCTGCACAGTGTCGCTGGACTCATGCGTAATTTTTTTTCGAAGATACCTAGTATTGTTGCCTGAATTTACAGAGTTAGTGCTTTATATAATACTCTCGGCAGCTGGCGTGCTATTTCTGCTGAGAGGGACTGAGATATAAGGAGAAAACTCAGTGCAGAGAAATCAATCTTCCGCCTTTTCGCCTTTTTTAAATCCTCGTGTAGTAGAGAGAATAGTGGAAGGTGAGAAGGGGGAGAGAAAGTACAACTTCAACCGCCTGAATGGTTACCGGGGACTAAATTTGGGGTGTAAAGAATAGAACCACTGTTACTTGCCACGCATGTCGTAAGAGGCGACTAAGGAGGTCTGGCTGAAATCGGATGCACATGTCCTAAACGTGTAGAAGTCTATGCGTTTAGAAGCCTACCAAACCAATGAGCAACGTATACACCTTCTTGGCATAGATCAAACATATCACAAAGAATGATTAAAATTAGTTGTAAAGAACGAACGCAAAGAAGAAGACAACTTCAACATTATCATCAATTGGTGGATCATCTAGAGTTGGACGATCATAGATCTTCACATTTCTATGTCCCCAGTATTGACCATCAATTGATGTATCTTCACATTTCTATGTCCCCAGTATTGACCATCAATTGATGTATCTTCACATTTCTATGTCCCAAGTATTGACCACCAATTGATGGATCTTCACATTTCTATGTCCCCAGTATTGACCACCAATTGATAGATCTTCACATTTCTATGTCCCCAGTATTGACCATCAATTGATGGATCTTCACATTTCTATGTCCCCAGTATTGACCATCAATTGATGGATCTTCACATTTCTATGTCCCCAGTATTGACCATCAATTGATGGATCTTCACATTTCTATGTCCCCAGTATTGACCACCAATTGATGGATCTTCACATTTCTATGTCCCCAGTATTGACCATCAATTGATGGATCTTCACATTTCTATGTCCCCAGTATTGACCATCAATTGATGGATCTTCTAGGGGGACCTTTCATGGATCTTCTAGAATGAACTTTCATGCATCTTCACATTTCTATGTCCCCAGTATTGACCATCGACTACGTTATTGACATTCTTCCATGCCATGCTGACACACAGATTAATATCTTATCTCTCTTTCGCCTCTATCTTTCTTGTAAACAATATTTCCCTAAATCACGACTTATTCTAATCCCAATCTTCGCATTACATGTACACTCCTCCAACAACAAAATCCATGATTGCTTTCTTCGTATGCTTGTTAGAATGTTCCTTTTTCCCTATAAACATAATTAACTGCTGCGATCCATTGGTTCTCTGAGACTCTACTGAATTTACTGAAGCGGTTGTTGTATCTGACTCTCAGTCGATGATTTAGAATGCTCAAAGTAACATACTCCATTATTAGTGGATGCTGTATATTGAGGTGTACCATTTATTTTCCAACCTTCATTTCAGTGGCCCACCTGTATGTTGTCGGGGCTTGCAAGGGGAGCAAAGAATATTAACACTAAGACCTACAATGCATGTCGTAAGATGCTATTGAGATAGGGCCTAAGGAAGCTACCCTAGTAAATAAAAAGCGTCGCAGAAACCGTATGTGCTGTCCTACTTCTAGTCGCATGACTGACACAACGTACAATCTCTCTTAGGCTCGGATCACAAACAAATCGCAAAGATTGGTTAACAATTTTTTGTTTTTTCTTTCGTCCGCTTTCAACTCAGACGAAGTTTCATCTCTGAATCTGATTTTTGCATGAAAATCCGTTTTTTCCAATATCTTACAATGGCAGCAGCGTGCACATTGTAAATTACTTTACACTGGCAGCCGTGTGCTCAATGTACTCGTAATTAGTATTCCCTCGCCATACAGGCAGATTTTCTCCGACTTCAGAGGTACTCACGTTATCGTCCTGAGTAAGACTAGGGGACTCGAACAAATGCCGGACAGTAGGTTCGAACCCGAGCTATGAGGCGTCTCACAGCTAGCAGGCCGAGCTGCTATCAACTACTCTAGGCAGTCCCTCAAAATGGTTAACAAGTGATCGATATGGAGCGTTAGAAGAAGAAGAAGAAGAAGATTGGAGTGGTTAGAAAAGAACATCACAACAAGTGTATGAATAGAAAAGAACAACACAACAAGTGTATGAGTAGAAAAGAACATCACAACAAGTGTATGAGTAGAAAAGAACATCACAACAAGTGTATGAATAGAAAAGAACAACACAACAAGTGTATGAATAGAAAAGAACATCACAACAAGTGTATGAGTAGAAAAGAACAACACAACAAGTGTATGAGTAGAAAAGAGCAACACAACAAGTGTATGAATAGAAAAGAACAACACAACAAGTGTATGAGTAGAAAAGAACAACACAACAAGTGTATGAATAGAAAAGAACAACACAACAAGTGTATGAATAGAAAAGAACAACACAACAAGTGTATGAATAGAAAAGAACAACACAACAAGTGTATGAGTAGAAAAGAACAACACAACAAGTGTATGAATAGAAAAGAACAACACAACAAGTGTATGAATAGAAAAGAACATCACAACAAGTGTATGAGTAGAAAAGAACAACACAACAAGTGTATGAGTAGAAAAGAACATCACAACAAGTGTATGAGTAGAAAAGAACAACACAACAAGTGTATGAATAGAAAAGAACATCACCACAAGTGTATGAAAGAACAACACAACAAGTGTATGAGTAGAAAAGAACATCACAACAAGTGTATGAGTAGAAAAGAACAACACAACAAGTGTATGAATAGAAAAGAACATCACAACAAGTGTATGAAAGAACAACACAACAAGTGTATGAGTAGAAAAGAACATCACAACAAGTGTATGAATAGAAAAGAACAACACAACAAGTGTATGAATAGAAAAGAACATTACAACAAGTGTATGAATAGAAAAGAACAACACAACAAGTGTATGAATAGAAAAGAACATCACAACAAGTGTATGAGTAGAAAAGAACAACACAACAAGTGTATGAGTAGAAAAGAACATCACAACAAGTGTATGAGTAGAAAAGAACAGCACAACAAGTGTATGAGTAGAAAAGAACATCACAACAAGTGTATGAATAGAAAAGAACATCACAACAAGTGTATGAGTAGAAAAGAACAACACAACAAGTGTATGAATAGAAAAGAACATCACAACAAGTGTATGAATAGAAAAGAACATCACAACAAGTGTATGAATAGAAAAGAACATCACAACAAGTGTATGAATAGAAAAGAACATCACAACAAGTGTATGAGTAGAAAAGAACAACACAACAAGTGTATGAGTAGAAAAGAACAGCACAACAAGTGTATGAGTAGAAAAGAACATCACAACAAGTGTATGAATAGAAAAGAACAGCACAACAAGTGTATGAATAGAAAAGAACATCACAACAAGTGTATGAGTAGAAAAGAACATCACAACAAGTGTATGAATAGAAAAGAACAACACAACAAGTGTATGAATAGAAAAGAACAACACAACAAGTGTATGAGTAGAAAAGAACAGCACAACAAGTGTATGAATAGAAAAGAACAGCACAACAAGTGTATGAATAGAAAAGAACAGCACAACAAGTGTATGAATAGAAAAGAACAGCACAACAAGTGTATGAATAGAAAAGAACAGCACAACAAGTGTATGAATAGAAAAGAACATCACAACAAGTGTATGAGTAGAAAAGAACATCACAACAAGTGTATGAATAGAAAAGAACATCACAACAAGTGTATGAATAGAAAAGAACATCACAACAAGTGTATGAATAGAAAAGAACATCACAACAAGTGTATGAATAGAAAAGAACATCACAACAAGTGTATGAATAGAAAAGAACATCACAACAAGTGTATGAATAGAAAAGAACATCACAACAAGTGTATGAATAGAAAAGAACAGCACAACAAGTGTATGAAAGAACATCACAACAAGTGTATGAATAGAAAAGAACATCACAACAAGTGTATGAAAGAACATCACAACAAGTGTATGAGTAGAAAAGAACAGCACAACAAGTGTATGAGTAGAAAAGAACATCACAACAAGTGTATGAAAGAACAGCACAACAAGTGTATGAGTAGAAAAGAACAGCACAACAAGTGTATGAATAGAAAAGAACATCACAACAAGTGTATGAATAGAAAAGAACAAATACAACAAGTGTATGAATAGAAAAGAACAACACAACAAGTGTATGAGTAGAAAAGAACAACACAACAAGTGTATGAATAGAAAAGAACAACACAACAAGTGTATGAATAGAAAAGAACAGCACAACAAGTGTATGAATAGAAAAGAACATCACAACAAGTGTATGAATAGAAAAGAACATCACAACAAGTGTATGAATAGAAAAGAACAGCACAACAAGTGTATGAATAGAAAAGAACATCACAACAAGTGTATGAATAGAAAAGAACAACACAACAAGTGTATGAATAGAAAAGAACATCACAACAAGTGTATGAGTAGAAAAGAACATCACAACAAGTGTATGAATAGAAAAGAACAGCACAACAAGTGTATGAATAGAAAAGAACAACACAACAAGTGTATGGATAGAAAAGAACAACACAACAAGTGTATGAGTAGAAAAGAACATCACAACAAGTGTATGAATAGAAAAGAACAGCACAACAAGTGTATGAATAGAAAAGAACAGCACAACAAGTGTATGAAAGAACAACACAACAAGTGTATGAAAGAACATCACAACAAGTGTATGAGTAGAAAAGAACAGCACAACAAGTGTATGAATAGAAAAGAACAACACAACAAGTGTATGAATAGAAAAGAACAGCACAACAAGTGTATGAGTAGAAAAGAACAGCACAACAAGTGTATGAATAGAAAAGAACAGCACAACAAGTGTATGAGTAGAAAAGAACAGCACAACAAGTGTATGAAAGAACAACACAACAAGTGTATGAATAGAAAAGAACAGCACAACAAGTGTATGAATAGAAAAGAACAGCACAACAAGTGTATGAATAGAAAAGAACAGCACAACAAGTGTATGAATAGAAAAGAACAGCACAACAAGTGTATGAATAGAAAAGAACAGCACAACAAGTGTATGAATAGAAAAGAACATCACGACAAGTGTATGAGTAGAAAAGAACATCACAACAAGTGTATGAATCGAAAAGAACATCACAACAAGTGTATGAATAGAAAAGAACAACACAACAAGTGTATGGATAGAAAAGAACAACACAACAAGTGTATGAGTAGAAAAGAACATCACAACAAGTGTATGAATAGAAAAGAACATCACAACAAGTGTATGAATAGAAAAGAACATCACAACAAGTGTATGAATAGAAAAGAACAGCACAACAAGTGTATGAATAGAAAAGAACATCACAACAAGTGTATGAATAGAAAAGAACAGCACAACAAGTGTATGAATAGAAAAGAACATCACAACAAGTGTATGAATAGAAAAGAACAACACAACAAGTGTATGAATAGAAAAGAACATCACAACAAGTGTATGAATAGAAAAGAACAACACAACAAGTGTATGAGTAGAAAAGAACAGCACAACAAGTGTATGAATAGAAAAGAACAACACAACAAGTGTATGAATAGAAAAGAACATCACAACAAGTGTATGAATAGAAAAGAACAACACAACAAGTGTATGAGTAGAAAAGAACAGCACAACAAGTGTATGAATAGAAAAGAACAACACAACAAGTGTATGAATAGAAAAGAACATCACAACAAGTGTATGAGTAGAAAAGAACAACACAACAAGTGTATGAGTAGAAAAGAACAGCACAACAAGTGTATGAATAGAAAAGAACAACACAACAAGTGTATGAGTAGAAAAGAACATCACAACAAGTGTATGAATAGAAAAGAACAACACAACAAGTGTATGAATAGAAAAGAACAGCACAACAAGTGTATGAAAGAACATCACAACAAGTGTATGAGTAGAAAAGAACAGCACAACAAGTGTATGAGTAGAAAAGAACATCACAACAAGTGTATGAAAGAACAGCACAACAAGTATGGAGTAGAAAAGAACAGCACAACAAGTGTATGAATAGAAAAGAACATCACAACAAGTGTATGAATAGAAAAGAACAACACAACAAGTGTATGAATAGAAAAGAACAACACAACAAGTGTATGAGTAGAAAAGAACAACACAACAAGTGTATGAAAGAACAACACAACAAGTGTATGAATAGAAAAGAACAGCACAACAAGTGTATGAATAGAAAAGAACATCACAACAAGTGTATGAATAGAAAAGAACATCACAACAAGTGTATGAATAGAAAAGAACAGCACAACAAGTGTATGAATAGAAAAGAACATCACAACAAGTGTATGAATAGAAAAGAACAACACAACAAGTGTATGAGTAGAAAAGAACATCACAACAAGTGTATGAATAGAAAAGAACATCACAACAAGTGTATGAATAGAAAAGAACAGCACAACAAGTGTATGAATAGAAAAGAACAGCACAACAAGTGTATGAATAGAAAAGAACATCACAACAAGTGTATGAGTAGAAAAGAACATCACAACAAGTGTATGAATAGAAAAGAACAGCACAACAAGTGTATGAATAGAAAAGAACAACACAACAAGTGTATGAATAGAAAAGAACAACACAACAAGTGTATGAGTAGAAAAGAACATCACAACAAGTGTATGAATAGAAAAGAACAGCACAACAAGTGTATGAATAGAAAAGAACAGCACAACAAGTGTATGAAAGAACAACACAACAAGTGTATGAATAGAAAAGAACATCACAACAAGTGTATGAGTAGAAAAGAACAGCACAACAAGTGTATGAATAGAAAAGAACAACACAACAAGTGTATGAATAGAAAAGAACAGCACAACAAGTGTATGAGTAGAAAAGAACAGCACAACAAGTGTATGAATAGAAAAGAACAGCACAACAAGTGTATGAGTAGAAAAGAACAGCACAACAAGTGTATGAAAGAACAACACAACAAGTGTATGAATAGAAAAGAACATCACAACAAGTGTATGAGTAGAAAAGAACAGCACAACAAGTGTATGAGTAGAAAAGAACATCACAACAAGTGTATGAGTAGAAAAGAACATCACAACAAGTGTATGAATAGAAAAGAACAGCACAACAAGTGTATGAGTAGAAAAGAACATCACAACAAGTGTATGAATAGAAAAGAACATCACAACAAGTGTATGAATAGAAAAGAACATCACAACAAGTGTATGAGTAGAAAAGAACAGCACAACAAGTGTATGAGTAGAAAAGAACATCACAACAAGTGTATGAATAGAAAAGAACATCACAACAAGTGTATGAATAGAACAGAACATCACAACAAGTGTATGAGTAGAAAAGAACATCACAACAAGTGTAGAGTAGAAAGAACATCACAACAAGTGTATGAATAGAAAAGAACATCACAACAAGTGTATGAATAGAAAAGAACATCACAACAAGTGTATGAATAGAAAAGAACATCACAACAAGTGTATGAATAGAAAAGAACATCACAACAAGTGTATGAATAGAAAAGAACAACACAACAAGTGTATGAGTAGAAAATAACATCACAACAAGTGTATGAATAGAAAAGAACAGCACAACAAGTGTATGAATAGAAAAGAACAGCACAACAAGTGTATGAATAGAAAAGAACAGCACAACAAGTGTATGAAAGAACAACACAACAAGTGTATGAATAGAAAAGAACATCACAACAAGTGTATGAGTAGAAAAGAACAGCACAACAAGTGTATGAATAGAAAAGAACAACACAACAAGTGTATGAATAGAAAAGAACAGCACAACAAGTGTATGAGTAGAAAAGAACAGCACAACAAGTGTATGAATAGAAAAGAACATCACAACAAGTGTATGAATAGAAAAGAACATCACAACAAGTGTATGAATAGAAAAGAACAACACAACAAGTATATGAGTAGAAAAGAACATCACAACAAGTGTATGAATAGAAAAGAACATCACAACAAGTGTATGAATAGAAAAGAACAGCACAACAAGTGTATGAATAGAAAAGAACATCACAACAAGTGTATGAATAGAAAAGAACAACACAACAAGTGTATGAGTAGAAAAGAACATCACAACAAGTGTATGAATAGAAAAGAACAACACAACAAGTGTATGAGTAGAAAAGAACAGCACAACAAGTGTATGAATAGAAAAGAACATCACAACAAGTGTATGAATAGAAAAGAACATCACAACAAGTGTATGAATAGAAAAGAACAACACAACAAGTGTATGAATAGAAAAGAACATCACAACAAGTGTATGAATAGAAAAGAACATCACAACAAGTGTATGAATAGAAAAGAACAGCACAACAAGTGTATGAATAGAAAAGAACATCACAACAAGTGTATGAATAGAAAAGAACAGCACAACAAGTGTATGAATAGACTCATCAATCAACATTTAACTGTTACAAGTCACTGGATGCTGTTGAAGATATTGGAGGAGATCGAAGCACATATGAACATGTCCGGAGTGCAATGAAGATATTCCAAACTGAGAATCAACTAAACTAAACTATATCCCTCCCGAGTGGTAACCGGGCCATAATCAGGGTGTAAAGAATAGAACCACTGTTAACTGACACGCATGTCATAAGAGGCAATAAAGAAGGTAGGACGTCAAGCTAGTTACGCCACCGCGTTAAAAACAAACACTACATAGCTACAGAAACCATAATCAGGGAAATTCATAGCTCGCCACCCAAAGAAGAAGAAGAAGGATCCCGCAAGGAAGAGCAATAAAATAGGAAGAGAGTGGAGAGATCTGGAAAAAGTGGTCTTGGATAGGAAGGCTGGGAAAGCCTTAGTTTCTGACTTATGCCTCTAGGGTCAAGTCGACTTATGCCTCTCTAGGGTCAAGTCGGACTTATGCCTCTAGGGGTCAAGTCGGACTTATGCCTCTTAGGGTCAAGTCGGACTTATCCCTTTCTAGGGTCAAGTCGGACTTATGCCTCTCTAGGGGTCAAGTCGGACTTATGCCTCTCTAGGGGTCAAGTCGGACTTATGCCTCTCTAGGGGTCAAGTCGGACTTATGCCTCTCTAGGGTCAAGTCGGACTTATCCCTTTCTAGGGTCAAGTCGGACTTATGCCTTCTAGGGTCAAGTCGGACTTATGCCTCTCTAGGGGTCAAGTCGGACTTATGCCTCTCTAGGGGTCAAGTCGGACTTATGCCTCTCTAGGGTCAAGTCGGACTATGCCTCCTAGGGTCAAGTCGGACTTATGCTTCTCTAGGGGTCAAGTCGGACTTATGCCTCTCTAGGGGTCAAGTCGGACTTATGCTTCTCTAGGGGTCAAGTCGGACTTATGCCTCTCTAGGGGTCAAGGGTGAAGAGAAACTAGACAGATTCTTAGTGTATGATTGCTTATTAATGTTGCAACTTGTTCCTCTATAAAAGTAACAATTAATGTTGCAACTTGTTCCTCTATAAAAGCAACAATTAATGTTGCAACTTGTTCCTCTATAAAAGCAACAATTAATGTTGCAGCTTGTTTCTCTATAAAAGCAACAATTAATGTTGCAACTTGTTACTCTATAAAAGAAACAATTAATGTGGCAACTTGTTACTCTATAAAATAAACAATTAATGTTGCAACTTGTTATCTATAAAAGCAACAATTAATGTTGCAACTTGTTCCTCTATAAAGCAACAATTATATTTCAAACACAAATACCAAAAACATCACAAATCTGTCAACATTAATGTTCATCAAAAAGAGACAAATAAACAAACGTTAAAGAAGGATACATAATTGCATTATCTTGATATTCGATACGTCGATGCGGAAGAATCGTTCACATTTGATTGGATTTCCACTCAAT
>JADZMA010003204.1:0-10058 GCA_020796225.1 Arion vulgaris
GATCTGTGAAGAAAAGACAGGAATAACAGTCGGTGGACAAACTATAAACAACCTAAGATACGCTGATACCAATTCTCATGGCTACAAATGACAAGATCTGCAAGACTTGATAGACATACTAGTGAGAGAAAGTGAAAAGAAAGGATTAAGCATGAATATAAAGAAAACAGAGGTTATGGTTGTCTCCAGAAACAGAAACACCAACATATAATATCAAAATAAATAACACAACACTGAAACAAGTCCATCGATTCAAGTATCTGGAACATTCCTAACATCAGATGGAAGATGTACAGCAGAGTTGAAGGTAGAATAAAGCTCAAACAAAGCGCTTTATGAAAATGAAAGACACACTATACGTGAACTCACTACCAATGACATTGCGAAAACGAGTACTCCAATGCTATATAGAACCAATACTTATAGGCAGCGAGATCATGGACATGACAAACAATCAATACGATCATTGGAAGCCACAGAGTGTGGTTTACAGAAAATGTTGAAAATTCCATGGACAGCAAAGAAAATAAATGAGGAGGTTTTAAATCAGGCCTGCAACAAAAACCTTATCAAAAGAATAAGAATCGACAATCAAGGTTCTTTGGGCATATAATGCGAAGAGGTTTAGAACATTTGGTGACTACAGGTAAAATTCAGGGAAGGAGAGATCGTGGAAGACAGAGGGAGAAGATGTTGGATGGCCTGACATCTGGTTCGACAAAATATCGACGTCAGAACTGATTACATGCCAAGCAAGAGGTTGTGGAGAGACATGATCGCCTCGCCATGGCAGGCCGGCATTAAGACCAAGCTAATTTGGGTTGGCTACACATCTATAGATCTCATAGCGTGTTCAGTCGGACATTATACTAGGTCATTGATCAAGCGCTACGTCTTCTAGTGATTTGATATTTCATGTATGATATCTAGTTTGACTGCACTGCACTCTGTATCGATAATCACACCTCACAACAAACCAGCAAACAGATGAAGTTTTGATTATATATCAGTTGTAGTGTGGATAGTTATTGGAAGAAATGCGGTAACATTGGCTGCAACATTCTAGAACGTTGCACAAGCGTATCGATTTTCCCTTCTATTCAGAGAGGATGAGGAAGACCGGGTCGAACTAGACAAGACTTGCATTCACTGCAACCTGGCTTCAGTCCCCTCAGGGAGCAGGAATATAATACAAGAAGTCTGACACGGGAAGTGGCGGGGACATTCAGAAGGAGTACAGTCAATGCAACTAAACACGCACACATGAGAACAAGCACACACGACATACCGGGCCGTCGACTGAATGAGCGCGCGGGAAAAAGAGATGTTGAGTCCGTCTGTCCGTCTGTCTGGCTCAATGATTCTGTCGGTCCTAGCCGGGTTTACCTGCGCAGAGCTGAGACAGAGGAGATAGACTGACAGACTAAGAGCAGATTGAACGAAGATGGGAGGGCAGATGAAGAAACAAATACCTAGGAAGGCCGGTGAAATGAGAGGCGGAGCTGTGAGGGGTTACGGTGTCGATTACTACAGATGAACCTGCAGATCCTGTCCGAGAGTGATAGTTTTGAATAAGGGAAGAGGCACCAAAGTTGTATAAGGTCAAAGACAACATGTATACGTTACTACTGCTGCAGGTTTAATCCTCTTATTCGTTAGTGAGGGAGTCTCTGTGGCTAAGTGATTAACTGTTGCTTTGCGAGTCGAAGGTCGTGGGTTCGAATCCGGACCGCGCGGTTCTGTTCACGAGTTCAGTTTTCCAGAGACCCTAAGTTGTTGCCGGGCTACAGGTTCGTGCTTTGTTCAATACTCTCAGTAGGTGGCGTGCCATTTCTGCGAGAGGACAAGCCATATGGGGTAAAACCCAGTGCAATGAAGTCAATCCTTCGGCTTTAAAACCCTCAAAAACTTAGTGGAAATCTATGTGGTTAAGTGATTAATCGTTGCCTTGTGTTGCAAGGTCGTGGTTAGAATCCAGTCCGCGCGTTCTGTTCACGAGTGCATATTTCCTGAGATCCTTAGGAGTGTTGCCTGAGATCCTAGGTTGTCGCGGAGCTACGGAGTTCATGCGTTGTGCATACTATCGGCAGTTGGCGTACTGTTTCTGCAAGAGAGCCGAGTTATTTGGAAACCCGGTGAAGCCAATGAAGTCAATTCGTTTGATGTTCATCATGCCATCATCACTATTTGTCTATGTTTGATGTTACAGTCATGTCATCATCAACATTTGTCTATGTTTGATGTTCCAGTCATGTCATCATCACTATTTGTCTATGTTTGATCTTCAAGTCATGTCATCATCACTATTTGTCTATGTTTGATCTTCAAGTCATGTCATCATCACTATATCCTGAGTGTTCGAGGCTTTAAATTTGGGGTGTAAGAATAGAACCACTGTTACCTCCACGCATGTCGTAAGAGGCGACTAGAGGTGTGGCTAAATCCGATCACATGTCTAAATGTGAAGTATATCGTTGGGCCTATCAAACCACTGTGCAACGTATACCGTTCTTGACAAGATCAAACATCACAAGTGATTAAAATTGGTCGTAAAGAACGACAAGAAGAAGAGAAGAAGATCATCACTATTGTTCTTCCAGTCATGTCATCATCACTATTTGTCTATCTTCGTTTCTAACATTTTTTAAATATATAAGTAATTAGTAGACAAGACAACCCACTGGTCGTGGAGGTAGAAGTTCAGGCATTCATTTCTCAGAACTCCTCTCTCTCTCGCGATCGTTCTTAAAGCCGTTTTATCATTCTATTGTGATATATAAACAGCCTAACACCAAGACTGGATGTACGTTCACAACCTTCAGTACCAATTGGAGCTCTGGTGCTTATCCTTCGGTGGTATGTTCGGTTTCAACCAGCGTTTACTGAGTTCGCTCTCCGTTAGCCTTTTGCTGTTCCCAGCCAAACCTGCAAGGCAGCAGGTTGCTATTTTCGTTTAGGGCAGCGACCCTTAGATGGCCTACCCTCCCGGGTTGATGAGCGTCATCTGCCTGCGACCGTCTTTTTGTGGACTACTTGGTTTGCCGCCTGTCCAGCTTTGTGTACGATTTGCTCCATAGCTTTGATTGTCCAATCTTCTTCTTCTTCTTCTGCGTTCAACTTTTGCTATGCGCTTACTCGGTATGTTCATAAACAGGGCAGTGCGCTTGAGGTCTTCACCAGTTCCCCATAGTTTGTCTTGTAGTGTTGTTTCTGTTGGCAGATCTCAATCTCTCACTACTCAGACTAGGGCAGTCTTGCAGGATGTGCTCTGGGGACTGCTGGTGTTCCACAGGTACAGGCAGCCAGAGTCCTGAGACCCATTTTGTGGAGGTGTGCTCTGAGACTGCAGTGTCCCGTTCTAAGTCTGAAGTTTGTGGTCTGTGCTTTCTGTTTAGTGTTTTATGCTGTCGTGCTCTGGCCTGTATCCTCCATTTGTTTTTCTCCAGATCATTTTCCTGGATTGTTTTAGGAGAGTCTTTGCTTCTGTAAAACTTTGTGTTGGGTGGTGTTGTTAGGCTCCCCAGCCTTTGCGGTTTGTCAGCCTTTTCGTTTCCTGGTATGCCACAGTGAGCTGGTATCACTGTAAGACCAGTTCGGATTTTTTGACAACAAGCTGATATTTTGCCGTATGTCCTGAATGAGCTTGTCTTGTCTGGGACTTGAGATAGCCTGGAGAACAGGATCTTGAATCTAAAGACTGCAATATTTTTGCTGACACTTGCTGGTCGTTGAGAATCTGTATGCTGCAAGAAGGGCTGTTGCCTCTGCTCTAAAGTTGGTGCATGTTTCTCCTGCTGCCAGAGGTGTGTTTCTATGTTTCCTTGAGTGAGTGATGTAGATTCCGCTGCCTCCTTTCTGGTAGCATCTGTAGCTGAGCCATCTGTGAACACATGTGTCCATGTGCTGGTGGGATATTGCTCTCATACATTTGGAGTGAAATGGCTCTTTGCTCTGTCTCTGTTTGTATTTTGGAGATTATTCTGAGACTTCTAGGTGTATTTGGGCCGTGTTTTGTAATGTCCATGGCTCTGTATTATGGGTTCCCACATTTCTGGGTCAGTTTCTAGGATGTCTGTATGTTGCATATGAAATTCTCTGGCCAGATGGTTGAGGACTTTTCATACAAGTCTGTTTTGTTTTCTCTTGGAATTTTGTGTGTAGAGGTGTTCTTTTAGCCGTTTTAGTTTTCAAACTGGGTGAGTGTTTTAAATTTTCTGCAGGTTCTGACTCTATGTCTGCAGTTTTTCCATTTCTACGATAGGACTGCTTTCATTGCTCCCAGAGTTATTCTAGGCCCATGTTTTGTACCTTGTCTAGTTTGTGTGTGTTTGTTTTGGCTGCTGTTGTCCAAGAGCCATATTCCATGATAGGTCTGCTGCTCCCGTGTAGACCTGCTTTAATATTTTGAATTTGCACTTAGAACGTGCCTAGTTTCTTCATCACAGCAAGTCTTTGTATGGCTTTTTTTTGAATTTTGTCTATGTTTGGCTTCCAGGTAAGTCTGCTGTCTAGGTGATTCAAGGAAGGTGGTGTATCTGTTTGGGGTATTGTTTCGTTTTCTAAATTGCTGGATACTTTTTCCTTGTGGGGGAGGAAAAAACAGTTGCTGTAGTTTTTGTGGTTAATTTGAGGCCCCAGCTTTTGTCAGTTCTCACTTTTCCACTGTTTTTGTAGTAAATATGATGTTTTTAGTGTGTTCTAGCAGCTGTCCAGGTGCAGAAGTCGTCTGCATGTAGGCTGTTGAGACCTTCTAGGGCAGCATTTGGTGATGTCATTATGTATATTAGGAATAGCGTTGGTGCTATCACACTGCCCTGTGGAACTCCTCCCTTCATTTTTTGCATCTTGCTGAGGTGGTTGTCTATTTTACTCTGGCTGTACGTTGGGAGAGGTTTCTGATCCAGGAGAACATGTTGTGGAAGACTCCTGTTTGTAGGACTTTCAGCATTAGGCCATCGTGCCATACCGTATCAAATGCCCGGGAGGAGTCAAAAATATGGCTGTTACTTTCTTTCTTTCCTGGAAGGCGTTTTCAATGTCATGGGTGATGTAAGCCAGTTGGTCCTCTTGACTTCTGTTTGTCTGTATCCGGTCTGGGCAGAGGGTGAGCAATGAGTTTGTTTCTATGTGCCTGTCAGTCTCCTGTTTACTAGCCTCTCCATCAATTTCCCTGCACAGCTAAGAATGCTGATGGGTCTATAGCTCTTTAGGTCATTTTGTCTTGCCTGGTTTCAAGATGGGTAGATGTGTGCCTCTTTCCAGGTTGATGAAGTGACTATTTTCCAACTCTGGTTGAAAATGCTGACGAAACCTTTTGCCAAGAGGACCAAGGTGTTTAGAGAATTCATTAGTATTCCATCACTCCAGGTGCCTTTCTCCTTTAGCTTTTTATTTGGTCTTCTAGCTCCTGCAGAAAAACTAGCTGCCATGCTGTCTGTTGGGATTATGAAGTCAAGACTATTCAACAGTTGCTTTGACTGGTTTTTAACTTCCTTTTCTTGCCTATTGAATTTGGACCTGACTTTCCAATTGATAGGTTCTAGCTAATAGGTCTGCTGCTGCTCTGCCAGTGACAAATCCTGTGTCTGTGTGTAGCACAGTTTTGGTCCGTTCTGTCCTGTCACCGTTTAGGGTTTTAGTGAGGTTCCATAGTTTTTAGTGTCTTTTCTAGATTTAAGAGGCAGTTTTTCATGCCAGCTGTCTCTCATGCTTTTCTTCTTTTCTTTGTTAAATATAGCCTTTGTCTTGTTGTGTAGGAGTAACATTTCTCGTCTGTGGGTCTGCTTCCATGTTTTTCTCTTTGTATGTGAGTTCAGCGTGAACTCTTCAGTTTAGGGACCAATAGGGTCAGTAGTCTTCCCTTCTTCCTCTTGGTATACTTATTTTTGCTGCATCTAGAGCAGTTGTTGAATGTTTGGAGTTTTGCGGTGTAGGGCTATTTTTAATTTTCATGTTCTTAATAGAGCTTCTTCTAGGTGTGAGGTGAAGATATTCAATTTGCTTTCTTATAGTTCCAGCTGGGGTGAGTGTTCCTTTGAGGTGTTCTCTGTCCCTTCATGGAGTTTATGGGTTTTATGGTCACTGCCCCAGTTGATTGCACACACTTCGACTTGTGAATTTTCAACATCTTCAGTCGCTTATTGCTAGGTCTGGGTTGCTGGTTGTTCTCCAAGGTCGGGGTAGTATGTAGTGTGGGTCACCAGGTTTGTTTAGCAGAACAAGACTGTTGTTGATGATGAAGTCTTCTACTTCCTCTCCTTTTACATTAGGTCAAGTACCCCAGCGGAGAATGGCTGTTGAAATCTCCAACTATTATCCAGTTTTCTGTGTTTGGTTGTATGTTGTTTAAGTGGATAAATTTGTTTGGTGGTGAATATATGTTGCAAATTGTGATTTCCTTGTCGTTGGTTTTAAGGCAGATGGTTATCGCTTCTGTATCAGTTGATTGAGGCAGTGCGTTTCCCAGGCTGAGAACCTGTTTTGACGGCCGTCATGACTCCCCCTTGGTCAGGTCTTCCCTGTCTTGCCTGAAGATTTCGTAGCCTCTAATGGAGAATATGTGCGTGCTGTAGATGTGTTCTTGGATAGCTTTACATCGATGGCGTGCTCCTTCAGAAAGTTTTGCAGCTCTATTTTTTGTTTCTAACGCCTTCTGCGTTCCACTGCATTATTTTCAAATCTTGATCCGTGTGTTTACTCTCGTCTTCTCTGGCTGGTCTGAGTGTGAGAATTGTGTTTGCTGTTGTGTTTGGAAATGAGGGTTCCGGTGTTGAGCCTGCCTGGTTTCGACCTGTAAATATGACCGTACCGGGTAGTGTTGGTTCGCAATAGCTTCGGTTGTAGTGCGTGATGCGCGTTTTTATTCCGTGCCGCTTGGGCTGCATCTTCGACTTCGACGGTTGAGGTTTCATTTCTGGGATCCTCCTACCATAGGCAGATTGCCTTTCTCGGCTTAAGGACTCTGCCTACCCGGACCGCCGTATTTAACACATAGCGAATGCGCGTGTCGTAGCGATCGCAATTCTGATCGGTCACCATCGTACTTCGGTCCTTAACTACACCACAAAACATATCCATGAATAACACAATATATCCTGCGTCCAAATGAATGAAAAGTAGTAATCCAGGCCACGGAAGCAAGATGAAGTGATCAAAATTTATTGCTGACGCTAACCGATACGTTCGCTCAGCGCCATTTGTAAACGGATCCCCATTGTCCAATCAAACTACAAGGCAGCAGTAGAGAACTCATTTGAGAACGCTGTAATGATTTATACGGATGGTTCGGTGATTCGACACATGTGCGGAGCTCGTGGACATTCACTGCTCAGGTCGTAGGGGATGTTGTGTAGGAAGAGCAGTGCTATTTTGCCGTGACTACAAACGGTCTCACTATGGAATTTTTCTTTTCGATCCGGAAGCGCCAGGCTTTCAGTTCTTCGGCTCGGTGCCATGGACATCGTAACCCTTCGGTTCGGTGCCACGAACATCGTAAAATCTGGAGAATCTGTGGCTTTTCTGCCAGCCCGCGAGATTGAACTGCACTCACGGGCTTTTCACCGTCGTCAACGCACTACAGACACGCTGGGCAGGCGGCCACTATAAATTATGGCAGTAACTAAGGCGATGGTCTGGCTGGAATCTGACTTTATCCATGCATTTTCTCAATGACTCAAAGTATGGGAAGATTGAAACAGGATGGGCTCAGTCAATGGATGGAGTCGCTGGGGAGGTCTAGACTGACAAAAATCAGTTTTATTTTTGTGCAATGGAGCAAGGCTTGCAATGGGCTTGCAATGGGCTTGCAATGGAGCTTCGAGGTTCCAGGTGTGAGAAATGAACGCGCCGATAATGCTTGCAGGTATGGCTTGCAGATATGAGCTTACAGGTATAGCTTGCAGATATGGCTTGCAGGTATGGCTTGCAGATATAGCTTTGCAGTATGGCTTGCAATATAGCTTGCAGGTATGGCTTGCAGATATGGCTTGCAGGTATGGCTTGCAGATATGGCTTGCAGGTATGGCTTGCAGGTATGGCTTGCAGGTATGGCTTGCAGGTATGGCTTTACGCAGGTATGGCTGCTGTGCAAAGAAGGCGAGCAATGGACCAGGCTGATATTATAAATTCTCTAAGGGAGTGAGGCTGTGTACAGGATTCAAGTAATGGTGATGAATCTGCAACACTAACCCGACTGCTAGCATTCGAAGTCAAGTGTGGTGTAGCTGACAAGAACTATGCTGGTCTCTCTATCTCTCTCTCTCTCTCTTTGCCTTTTTACCCCAGGTATGAGGGTATAGGCCCTCAACCAACTCATGCCAAGTCTTCCTATCTCTATCTATCTCCTGCAGCTCCACTATGCTGGTAGCCAAAGAAGAATAATAAACCAACACAGAACCGGGTCGTTAGTCGCCAAATCTGAGAGATATACTGAGGGAGATGGGATCCTATGGACTAACTTGGTTCGACGTGCAGTGATGATGATCCGACACTAAACTAAACTAATTAGCAGTTAATAGAAAATCGAAGTATTTTGGACATATAAAAAAACATGAAGGTTGGAGAATACCATTATGGAAGGGATCTCATGGCAAAGTGAAGGGAAGACCCCAGAAGATGGATTCAAGATGTAACTGATGATTTGAGCATGACGACTGCAGAGACGGAACATCTGGCCTATGAAAGAAATTCCAAATGACCGTTATGATAGCAAAGTTCTGCTCATAATAAGCTATTTGATAATGATGAGTTAGTGGTCAACTGGAGTCTGTGTGCATCTCTATATTACTTGTCTTGTACTGACATGAAGGCTGGCAACGTGTTTTCTGTGTACATTGTATGTTGGACACTCTTGTCAGATGTGTGTGACTGTCAAATTACTAGTATGTATTACAAGATATGTATGTGTCAGTAGGGACTATCTGATAACAGATGCTAAATCATGATACTGTGTCCAGTAAGTAGCCGGACGATGGTTACATGCTCTACTTCCCTGAGAAAGATATAGATCTAGATTAAACTCAGAAGAG
This sequence comes from Arion vulgaris, assembly GCA_020796225.1. Lineage (NCBI taxonomy): Eukaryota > Metazoa > Mollusca > Gastropoda > Stylommatophora > Arionidae > Arion > Arion vulgaris. The sequence continues at coordinate 9,027 of JADZMA010003204.1, forward strand.
AAATGATGAATAGCAAGAAACGACCCAATGCAAAGTGACAGATAGAGAGATCAGAGGGAGACAGAGAGAAATGATAAATAGCGAGACACGATCCAATGCAAAGTGACAGATAGAGGGAGACAGAGAGAAATGATAAATAGCGAGACACGATCCAATGCAAAGTGACAGATAGAGGGAGACAGAGAGAAATGATAAATAGCGAGACACGATCCAATGCAAAGTGACAGATAGAGAGATCAGAGGGAGACAGAGAGAAATGATAAATAGCATGACCACGATCTAATGCAAAGTGACAGATAGAGGGAGAGAGAGAGAAATGATAAATAGCAAGACACGATCTAATGCAAAGTGACAGATAGAGGGAGACAGAGAGAAATGATAAATAGGAAGACACGATCCAATGCAAAGTGACAGATAGAGGATCAGAGGAGACAGAGAGAAATGATAAATAGCAAGAAACGAGTCAATGCAAAGTGAACAGATAGAGAGATCAGATTTCATACAGAAGTAAAGAGGGAACCAGAGACTAAGAGAAAGAGAGATCAAGAAAAATACAAGGCCATAAATAAAGTGATTGTTAAGATAATTCAAATGCCCTCCCCCCTTTCCATCCAGACTTGCCAATCGAAATTAAAGGTAGTGCCTGTTACTGCCACATTACAACAATACGCATTTGAAAACGTTGTTAAATCTACCTTAACCTCAGCCCACATCCACACCCGTCTAGGGTTCCCTCGTTTTTCATTTGTCAGACATATTTACGCCTCTGAAGAAAGCGGATTATAGAAAAAAACACGACCTGGTGTGGATTGGGTCAACTAGATATGGGGAGTACGATAGATAGAAGGTTACTCAGAGATATAAGCCGACAGAATTGTGTGATGAATTGTGTACTACTTTCTGTTCATCTCTTCAAATTGTTCTCCCACTTAATATCTTAACAAAGTGTATAGATTACCATTAGTTGTAATCATATCTTAACAAAGTGTATAGATTACCATTAGGTGTAATCATATCTTGACAAGTATATAG
>JADZMA010003205.1:0-10056 GCA_020796225.1 Arion vulgaris
GATCTCTTTCTTACACAACAAGATTTCAGCGACAGTGCACAAACTATAGTTCCAGCGAGGATTAAAGATGTAAGTTAGAAGATGGTGAAAATAGTTCGAATTAATTTTGTCCATGCAGCGGCTTTCCAACCTGTTATTCTTGATATTTAACTGGCAAGGATTATTTGACATGCTCATCTTGTAGTCAACAGTCCAGTATGGTAGGGAAAAGTCCAGTATGGTAGGAAAAAAGGAGGACAGAGAAAATCATGGATTTACAACATTAAAATCATCTGGTCTGGTCTACGCATATTCGCTCGAATAGTTGGTGAGTGGCTAAAGAGTTCTAAGAATCCAAGGGAAGCAGAGAGAGAGAGAGAGAGAGAGAGAGAGAGAGAGAGAGAGAGAGAGAGAAAGAGAGAGAAGGAGGAAAGAGAGAAAGATCACCAAACATGGTAAATAAGTAGACATTAGACAAGTACTTCAAGTTCTCAGGAAAAACCAATTGTTAAACAATGACGTACTTTAGTGTGTGACAATTGTTTGTTTCCGGGTTACTAAAATGTCTGTCTCCTTGTTGACCTCGAATAGTTGAGGACGGAGAACAATGGCGAGTTTTGTGTGTTGATGTTTTCATCGTGATATCTCTACGACCCTAACGGGTTAACGTGTTAGAATATTATTATTATTATTATTATTATTATTATTATTAACAACTACTTAGATTCTTGGAAATGAGTTAATTCTTATTATTCATGTTTGTTGACCTGCACGCTCTGATATAACCAATAAAAGGCTCGTACTTAGACCAAGAAGGCGTGCCACTTCTTAAAGAGGATTTAATCCTTTACAAAACAAACAAACAATATTACAACAACAAAATAAACAAACAATATTACAACAACAATAAAAAAACAGTAAAGGATCCCTTTTCATACCTTGAGGTATATTGAGCAGTATGATGTTAGACCCGTAATTTTCATAGACAGTCGGCAAACGATGGGTGATGTGATCCATATCGCTCCGGTTACCTTTATTTTCCAGTGCTTTTCTTGGTACCCAAATGTGGCTGGGTCGATCTGAGATCCTTTACTTTCGGTAACATATTCCACGACAACTGTGGATTTGAACCCGGACCACTAGCCTCAGTGTAACAGTTTCACTGTTATGCTAACTGGGTTATGGACGGAGGGGGTCAACAGAGAAAAGAAAACCCCCTTATTGTACTTGGCGTCCTTGACCAAGTTAGTAGTAAATAAATGTGTTTACCAGTCCCAACTTGCGGCCAGTAGAGTGTTAAATTCATGAAATAGGTTCTAGCCCGAGGTAGGCGAGGACTCCCGTAAAATCGAGGATCTTGAACCAGAGAAGGGACAGTTTGGGAGCTTTTGGTTTGGGCAGGAGAACAGTGACTCTAGAGAAGTTGTGGAGGACGGACAGATTATATTTTTAGTTTCGTTAATAGAGAGAATAGTTAAAACAGAGCAGCGGAACGGGAAGCAAAAATCTCTTGAGCGGAGAAGACTAGTTTTGAACACTTGAGCGTAGAGAAGCTGAACTAATGTTATTTGATTTATAAGTTGTGATAGTTGTGAGAACCCACAACTGAGGATTCTTTGAAATGTTATTTGATTTATAAGTTGTGATGGATGTGAGAACCCACAACTGAGGATTCTTTGAAGTGTTATTTGATTTATAAGTTGTGATGGATGTGAGAACCCAGAACAGATTATCTCTTGAACTTTTCGTTAATAGAGAGAAGCTGAACTAATGTTATTTGATTTATAAGTTGTGATAGTTGTGAGAACCCACAACTGAGGATTCTTTGAAGTGTTATTTAACTTATAAGTTGTGATGGATGTGAGAACCCACAACTGAGGATTCTTTGAAGTGTTATTTGATTTATAAGTTGTGATGGATGTGAGAACTCACAACAGCTTATCTCTTGAACTTTTCGTTAATGAGAGAAGCTGAACTAATGTTATTTGATTTATAAGTTGTGATAGTTGTGAGAACCCACAACTGAGGATTCTTTGAAATGTTATTTGATTTATAAGTTGTGATAGTTGTGAGAACCCACAACTGAGGATTCTTTGAAATGTTATTTGATTTATAAGTTGTGATGGATGTGAGAACCCACAACAGATTATCTCTTGAACTTTTCGTTAATAGAGATAAGCTGAACTAATGTTATTTGATTTATAAGTTGTGATAGTTGTGAGAACCCACAACTGAGGATTCTTTGAAGTGTTATTTGATTTATAAGTTGTGATGGATGTGAGAACCCACAACAGAGGATCTCTTGAACTTTTCGTTAATAGAGAGAAGCTGAACTAATGTTATTTGATTTATAAGTTGTGATAGTTGTGAGAACCCACAACTGAGGATTCTTTGAAGTGTTATTTGATTTATAAGTTGTGATGGATGTGAGAACCCACAACAGAGGATCTCTTGAACTTTTCGTTAATAGAGGGAAGCTGAACTAGTGTTGTTTGATTTATAAGTTGTGATAGATGTGAGAACCAACAACTGAGCATTTCTTGAACTTTGCATAATTAGTGGAGATGCTGAACTATTGTATTTGATTTATAGGTTGTGATAGATGTGGGAAAACCCGACAGAGGGTTCCTTGACTTTCTGTTAATTGGAGAGAATCGCACTTAATGATTACACAATTGATTTTCAGGAAAGTTATTTATGTACTTTTGGTCTCATATCAGTTGAGAGAGTATGTATGTACGTTTACCAGTTTAGATATACAATATATATAGATACCAATAAACTTGTATAAGTTGTTTAGACAGTCTTGTGTGAAGTTAATGTAGTCGATTGTCAGGTGTCGGCCTTAGTGGTAGATGCTATTTTTTTCTCTTTATATTTCTGGGGCCTTGTACCAGCGAGTGGTCTGTTAAATCAGTAGATACAGGGTGTTCAAGATAAAAGTAGCCCGATTAACAAATCAAAACTTGCCAATCGTGCTGCTTTTATCTTGAACAGCCTATAGTTTTATAACAACTACGCTACTGCAACACTCAAACAATATTCTTATCTTATCTTATCTTATCCTATATTATCTTATCTTATCTTAACCACATTTGCCTTGAAACGTCTCGCTATGCACCCTTAGTGTCGATTATCTTAGGCTCGTGATGGTAGTAAATGTGGTTTCATTCTCATTAGATGGCCAAACCACTTGATTCTTTGCTTCTCAATGTAGTGTATGTATGGTATAGTACCAACGATGCTTCTGATAGTCTCGTTTCTGACTCTATCGCTCCTTGTAGCGTTGACAGCTTTTCGTAGACATCTCATTTCACATGTTGTAATCTTTCTTTCTTGTGTCTTAGTTAGGGACCATGTTTGGCACTGGTAGCAGAGAGTTGGAATAAATATGCGGTTTATGAGTTGTCGTTTGACTGTCATGTTAATGCTTGGATGTTAATAGGCAAACGACACAACAAACGTAACGAATTTCGACGAACACTACAAATGGACGATTACATATTGAAACATTCCAACCTATCTAATGAAAAAATGGGAATAAAAACGAATTACGAAGTGAGTGCAGCACAAAACCAGAAGCGGAAAAGAAGAGAAACAATAAACAATTAAGTCATTTCGTCACATTAAGTCACGAGAGTGTGCGTCCCACCCGAGTGTGCAGAACAACTGGAAAGCCCAGCAAAGGTAAAGCCAGTGCGCTTTTCCGCTCGCAGGGAACTACTGTTATCTTGTAGTTTATTGGGGACAATCAAAGCCTAGCGGAGCAAACTGTACACAAAACTGAACGGTTGGCAAACCAAGGAGTCCACAAAACCACCTGTTTGCTGGGCAGATGGCCCTCATAAGCCCGGGAGAGCAGGCCGTCTAAGGTTCGCTACCCTAAAAGAAAATGACAACCTGCTGCCTTGCGGGTTTTGACTGGGGCTAATGGAGAGCGAACCCAGTAAACGCTGGTTGAAACTGAACGCACCACCGAAAGATAAGCACTTGAGCTCCAATAGGTACTGAAGGCTGTGCGTGTACATCCCATTCTGATGTTTGGCTGTTTATATATCACAATAGAATTATAAAAACGGCTTAAGAACGATCGCGAGAGAGAGGGAGAGAGAGTCAACCGTAGCCCAGTTGGCCCATGATTCTGAGAGTGTAGTAATCCAGTAGATACACTCACACTGGAAGCTTAACGGGGATGAAGATGCTGATAGACTGGCTAAAGAGGGAGCAGGGATACATCAAAATGACAACCTGGTCAGTTAGGAAGAAGCAACAACCATCGCCAGAGGGCACTACACAACAAAGTGGGAAAAATAACACACAAAACACAACAAGCATGATGTATATTACGAACTGCCCAGAAAAGACCACATTCATCATACTTCGCCTCCGGAATGGTCACAACAGAATGAAAGCAGAACTAGATTCAAGATAGACACAAATGACCTGTGCCCCTGTGGTTTGGCGAATACGACGACAGAGCACGTCCTACAGAACTGCCCCCAGTATGCAGACATGAGAAGAAAGAGATGACCCACTTACACCAGCGTCCAAGAAAACTGTATGGCGTGGGTGATAGGGGCCTTTATTAGAGAATCCGAAATCCAAGTCTAGTGAGAGCGCAGAAGAGAAAATGTACAAATAACAGAAGTATTACTGGAGGAAGAGTTGATAGAATTGTCACCAAATGAAAAGACTATTAACAAAGAAACGAAACAGATTGTCAATAGAGAAATGCGGCGATTTAAGATTATTGATGACAAAAATGGCACCAAAATCAAAAATTAGTTTGATCACATCAAGCTCAGCTCTAATTACTACATTATAACATCAATTTTGTCAACAATACTGTGAGTAATACACCAATATTGGTATTATTATCTAATAAAGTAACTGGAAAATGTGTCCTTGTTTTTCAATTTTTAGTATGTACAATATAGTTTCCTCAAGGGGAGCTGTCACCGAAAAAGGGGCGCTCATTAAAAAAGGTTGGGAACCTATGCTGTATATCGTCACTGTTTCTGTATTTCATAAAACTATAGTACGTTGTTTTTATGTGTTTCACTATTTCACCAAGTTTTACTGCAGTCTCCACCCTTTCTCGATGTTTTAATAGTGGTGGCAGTTGGTATGTCACTGCGTTTGCCTTCTGGCATCTAGTCTCGATTTCTCTGTCCATCTTTCCATCTGCTGTGAATATATTCCCGTGATATTTTAATTCTAGAGTCTGTTGTATTTTTACATTATTCATATGTATGTTTAGTTGACCTGTTGACCCACATTACTGTCATGACTTCTGTTATAATAATAACAATATTATTATTATACGTAATATTGAGATTATAAACACGCAACATTATGAATACAACATACATCTTGCATGAATTCGTGCTACCGGTCGTTACAACCTCAAACCGGATTTAAAACTTTGTGTCCTCATTCTTGACAAAATGCTGAACAAGTACATTTTGAGTAACATCCTGTAACAGTGAGATACAGGGAGAGAGAACTAATCTGTGCACTTGAAATTAATTATCATTGTCGGGAGTAAGTGAAGAAGGGGATGTGAGGCTGGTGTGGGCGGTGCAAGATGGCTGCACTTTCCTCACTCTGGATTCTGCATAAATGTACTTTGTAATGTCAATATTATTATTCACCAGCAAAAAGGTTTGAAAACCTAATCATGACGACCAAGAAACATAGTGAAGACCAACATCTATATTTGAATACACAAAAACAAAAATCATGTCAACTGACAAAGCAAAAGGCTCACCTAACATCCAAGTAAATAATGAAGAACTCCAGTGTGTAGAGAGCTACGAATATCTGGGCTCAATAATTAACAATAACGGTGACTGATCCAAAGAGATCTCAAGAAGATTGGCAATAGCAATCAAGAAGTTAAACACAATGAAGAACATGTGACAAAGCACCTGCAAAATACTAAAATTAAAAATATTGAGAGCATGCATTTTCCCAGTGGCTACTTATGTTGTGAATCATGGACTATTACACAAAAATTAAGAACGAAAATCCAGTCCTTCGAAACTAAATGAATGCTACATAAAGATTCTACGAATACCATGGACAGAAAAAGAAAGAACACTGATGTTCTGAAAGAACTAAACGTTAAAGAGAATTGGCTGATAAACAACATATTATACAGAAAAATTACATACTTTGGTCACATCAAGCGTCACGATGGCCTGGAAAGAACAATACTAGAGGCAGGGTCCCAGGATGCAGAGGTAGACCAAGAAGAAGATGGCTACAAGATATTAAACCATGAACATGACCATCGACGAAGTGGGCGAACTGACAAGAAACAGAGTAAATTTCAGATGTGCTGCAAAGAGAGCAACGTCCTATAAAGGATACGCACCTTGATGACGAATGTCAAACAGAGAAGATAAGAAATAGATCTATACAGACATAACTCAAAATAAAAGAAAACTGGCTGATGCTACTACATGTATTTATATTTTAGTGTTATATTTTCAACTTTCAAAGCTAATCAGTGACAAGTTAAAAGTAATAATTACGAAAAATAATTTCTAAAATAATAAGTACACGTTAATTATTTTTGGTATTTTAGGTCTGTTCTTACTGGCCCCTAATGGCCAGGGGCGTATTATAATTAGGGAGGAAAGATGTTGAATGTAAGATTTCAGACTTTGTATGTCATTTTAGTGTTATATATCAACTTTCAAAGATAATCAGTATCCCGTTCCCTTTTGTATTTCTCTACTTTTTTTGCCGTTAGGCGTAGTAGGTTTAGCTGATGATCGGTTTCCGAGATAATGGACTCTCGGACGCTTGATACGCTTTGGTATTGTGGAGTTTTAAGATGTCTGTAACTCCATCAACCCATCAGTATCCGTTGAAAGTAATAATTATTAACAAATAATGTATAAAATAATAAGTACACGTTATTCAATGTTTTTGGTGGGGTCAGCCCACTGGTCCTTAAAGACGAGCCGCTCCTGATTATTATTAATATAATAAAATTCATAAAATCTACTTGGAAAGTATTCAATTTTTCTTTTTTCATGTTTGTTGACCTCCAAGCTCTGATATAACCATCAAAGGCTAGTGTTTTGGTTGAAAAGATGGGCTTTATGTTTACTTATTTCTTCAATTGCTTCAAAATACCACTTGTTAAACTACTCTTTGTTATCTGTATGTGATCTGAGCCTAAGAGTGATTGTACATTGTGCCAGTTATGGCTACAAGTAGGACAGCACATCCAATTTAAGCGACGTTTTTATTCACTAGGATAGCTTTCCTGGGTCCCTACCTCAGTCGCCTCTTACGACATGCCTTGTAGGTCGCAGCGTTACTATTCTTTTCACCCCTTGCTGACCCAGGTAATACATGGACGGGCGTTATGTCTTAAAAAGGCTTGAGTCCAAAAAATAATAAACAAAAGAATATTATCATTACTTGTATGTATTGTTGAGATTATTATTACTTGTATGTATTGTTGAGATTATTATTACTGGTATGTATTGTTGAGATTATCATTACTGGTATGTATTGTTGAGATTATCATTACTTGTATGTATTGTTGAGATTATCATTACTGGTATGTATTGTTGAGATTATCATTACTTGTATGTATTGTTGAGATTATCATTACTGGTATGTATTGTTGAGATTATTATTACTTGTATGCATTGTTGAGATTATCATTACTGGTATGTATTGTTGAGATTATTATTACTTGTATGTATTGTTGAGATTATCATTACTTGTATGTATTGTTGAGATTATCATTACTAGTATGTATTGTTGAGATTATCATTACTGGTATGTATTGTTGAGATTATCATTACTGGTATGTATTGTTGAGATTATTATTACTTACATGTAAGGTTGAGATGATAAAAACGCAACATTATGAATACAACATACATCCTGCATGAATTCGTGTTACCGGTCGTTACAACCTCAAACCGGATTTAAAACTTTGTGTCCTCATTCTTGACAAAATGCTGAACAAGTACATTTTGAGTAACATCCTGTAACAGTGAGATACAGGGAGAGAGAACTAATCTGTGCACTTGACATTAATTATCATTGTCGGGAGTAAGTGGTGAAGGGGATGTGAGGATGGGGTGGGTGGAGCACGATGGATGCACTTTCCTCAATCTGGATTCTGTCTAAATGTACTGTGTAATGTCAAATTGTGGGACGGATTCGAGTCGTACACAAATAGGTTATGAGTTCAATCAGAGCCAACTATAATATGCTTCGACTCAGGTAAGATATGGAAATCAGACCCTCAAATACCACGTGACTTTGATTCCAGTATTGATGATATGAGAATCATTTAAAATCAACACAAAATGCTAATCAGTTAATTATGCAACAAGTTTAGTTTACAATAAGGAATATCATTTTATGAATATTTTTCACCAATAAATAACCATAGACTCACCGAATTGAGTACAATTGCAAAAAAAACGTGCAGTTTTCTATCAAACATCTGTAATTTCCAGATCCCTTTTCTTATCTAGGTCAGGAATACCCGGCCAGTTGTCTGGCCTGTGCTAGAGCCTGGCTGTGGTTCAATCATAGCCAACTCTAGATAACTAGGCCAGACAGCTGGGTCAGCCTGTGGGATCCCTGACCTAGATCAGAAAAGGGGCCGAAAAATAGTAGTTTTTAGAAAGAACACTGCAAGCTTTTTGCAACTTTACTCAATTCTATGAGTCTATGGTTATTTATTGGTGAAAATATTCATAATATTGATATTCCTTATTGTTAAATTTAACTTGTTGCATAATATAACCTCGATTTAGTATCTTGTGTTGATTTTAAAATCAATTCGTCTATATACACCAATACTGGAATGCGAGGTCACGTGGTGAGTTGGTCTGATTTCCCATTATTCTTACCTGAGTCCGAAGGCCCATACGTTTATAGTTGGCTCTGGTTCAATCTTACACTTGATGTTCCACAAGCGTGGAAAGGAATTGGCCCTCATACGTACTGCACAATTGGGTCTAGAAATGTGAAGTGACAGGCACTTCGTACCCCAATGTATGAAAAAGCTACGGGAATTTGTTATTTCAATTTGTAGTGTCAAATCTCCGTACATCATAGACAGAGAAGAGAACAACTAGATTTCTTCAGATAAAAATCAAAATTAAAGAAAACTAGCTGATGATACAAATAAGAAAACTGAAGTATTTTGGACATATAAAAAAACACAACGGGCTGTAGCAGCTCAATATGGAAGGATTACTCCTGGCAAAGAGGATAGGAAGGAGACTACGGAGAAAATGGAATCAGGATGTAACTGATGATTTGGTGATGTAACTGCAGAGGCTGGTCTATTAGAGAGTGATATCCAAAAGGACTGTTAGGGTGGCAAAGTTCTGCTCAGGACAAGCTACTGGCACCTGCTACCATTGTCAAGTACATTATTTTTGGTATTGTGCCAATAAGTGTAAAACATGTTTTACATAGGAAGAGATGACTGTGACTTTTCTGTGCCAGGAGTGGCGGCTCGTGCTTCTCAAAAGCAGGCAAGACTAGTAATAATACTGATCAAAGTATTGCTTTACTTTATTGTAGCTCGTCTTTAGATACAGATTCCGCACGAGTGGTTACCAGGGCCTAAATTGGGGTGTAAAGAATAGAACCACCGTTACCTGCCACGCATGTTGTAAGAGGCGACTAAGGAGGTTGTGCGTGGGGCTAGCTACCCCACACCGTAAAAACACTACATGGCTACAGAACGGAGAGCGAACCGAGTAAACGCTGGCTGAAATCGGACACATCACCGAAGGATAAGCACCAGAGCTCCAAATGGCGCTGAAGATGTGACGTAAAATACACTAAAGCTAAGATTTAAATCAGATTTCCACATGAACAGAATTTATGGGGAGATCTGATACATCGATCTGGGCGGTGATAGCGAGAGAGAGATATAGATTCTAGTCATCTAAGCAAGGATCGACACAATCTCAGATGTATGTGGATTGATAGAGATGTGAAGAAATATCTGCGAGAAAGTCAGCATTTTAATCTTTGGCAAGTCACGAGATGTAGTAAGGACGACGTCGAGATGTA
>JADZMA010003206.1:0-10054 GCA_020796225.1 Arion vulgaris
ACAAATTCGTGTTGTTTACGTAAGTTAAAACTGAGTAATCCCCATATTGTTTACGTAGTTTAAACTGATAATCCCCGTATTGTTTACGAATTTTAAAACTGACAAACTCCTTCGTTGTTTACGTAAGTTAAAACTGACAAATTCCCGTGTTGTTTACGTAAGATAAAACTGAGTAATCCACGTGTTGTTTACGTAAGTTTAAACTGAGTAATCTCCGTATTGTTTACGTAAGTTTAAACTGACTAATCCCCGTATTGTTTACGTAGTTTAAAACTGACAAACTCCTTCGTTGTTTACGTAAGTTAAAACTGAGGATGGGGCTGTTAGTGGTAATGATAATAATGAATATGGTACTGATGCAAAGTTGACTAACCTTTTCTGCAGTCATCAGTCACATCTTTGCCATCCAGAAAGAACAAGGCTTTGCAGTTAATGCAAGAGTTATTTCTGAATGGTTAGATGACAAATAATCATAGTGATGGTGGGGATAGTAATACTAATCGCATGTAGTAGTAGTTAGTTGGATAGCTATGATGGTAGCATTTCTGGTCGCAGTGACAGTAGTAGCAATGGTGGTAGCAGTAGTAGTACTGATAGTGTTAGTGATAGTAGAAGTAATGTATGTACTCAGTGGCGGCTCGTGATCACTTTTGTTGGTGGGCCAGACAAAAATTTTGGAAAAATCATGATTTTGGGTTATGTTATATTTTAATTATAAAATAATAAATACACGTTACGCATTATGTTTGGTGAGGCCTCGACCCACTGGCCCTAATGACGAGCCGCCGATGTATGTACTATTAGTGATGATAACAATAGTGCAGTATGCAGTATTAATTGCAGCGAGTATTAGTATTTGTAGTAGTAAGTAACATCATTGTAATAGTACTAGGTAGTAGTAGTAGTAATAGTTGTGGTTGTGGTGTTAGAAGGGTGGTGTTATTATGAGTAGTAGTTGTATTTTATTGATGTTGCTGTTGTATTTGCTACTGCAGTTGTGGTGGAACTGATAAGAAAGCAAAGATCCATAATTCTAAGAAATGATATTCTCAGTGACAGCGTATGGGTGTGAAGTATGGACATTTAATAAGACAGTGGAAAAACAGATATGTGTTTTTAAATATAAATGTTACAGAAGAGAGTCCTCGTATACTATGCAAGAAGAGAACAAATAGATCTATCGAGAAAGAACTTAAAATCAAAGAAAACTGGCTGATGCTACAAATAAGAAAGTGAAAATGGAGGTACTTTGGACATATAAAAAAGACATGAAAGGCTGGAGAAGACCATCATGGAAGGAAGCATCCCGGCAAAGAGAAGAAGGGAAGACCACGGGAAGATGGATTCAGAATGCTGATGGGATGAACATGACGGCTCAGAGGAGGACCTCCGTCCTATAGAGAGAGAGAAATTGTGGAGGATTATTTTGTGTAGTTCTTGCTCAGAACAAGAAATTTGATGATGATGAGCTGTGATGAAAGTTTAATAGTAATAGTGTAGTTTAGTTGTTTTTTGTGATATGTTGAAGAGTAGTGCAGATTTTGCGTTTTTGTTTTTATATTTTATTTCTTTCTGTTACAGTAGTTGTTGTGGTTAGCAAGTATTGTGACATATGGCAGAATCATGACAATGAACAAACAATCAATACGTTGAACCACAGAGATTGTGTAAGGTTTTTACTTAAGAGTAATCGACAATAACTTGATCTTGAACAAGAGATTAGTTACAGATAGCTATTATTTATGTTTGCTGTTGCATTTACCAAAGATGAGTACTGTTCAGTCTAGTAGTCAGTAGTATAGTGTAGTTATTTTTGTAGTATTTATAATTAGTTATTCTGGTCTAGCAGTAGTAATATGTAGTTATTGTTGTGTGTTTTAATGTAGTATTAGTTCTGGTCTATAGTATAGTAGTAGGTGAATATGTGTTTATGTATTCTATAAAGTCAAGTACAGTGGTGGGTCAAGTAGATGGTAGTAATAGGGTGTATTATTGTTACTATTTACTAATGCAGTACTGGTTCTGGGTCTAATAGTATATATATATAGTTATTGTTGTAGTATTTACTAAAGAGTACTGGTGGTGGGTTATTAGTAGTTATAGTATTGTAGTTATTGTTGTGTATTTACTAAAGTAGTACTGGTGTGGGTCTAGTAGTAGTAGTAGTAGGTGTAGTTATTGTTGTAGTATTTACTAATGTAGTACTGGTTCTGGGTCTAGTAGTAGTAGTAGTAGGTGTAGTTATTGTTGTAGTATTTACTAAAGTAGTTCTGGTGGTGGTGGGTCTAGTAGTAGTAGTAGTAGGTGTAGTTATTGTTGTAGTATTTACTAAAGTAGTACTGGTGGTGGGTCTAGTAGTAGTAGTAGTAGGTGTAGTTATTTGTTGCAGTATTTACTAAAGTATACTGGTGGTGGGTCTAGTAGTAGTAGTAGGTAGGTGTAGTTATTGTTGTAGTATTTACTAAGTAAGTATCTGGTCTGGTCTAGTAAGTAGTAGTAGTAGGTGTAGTTATTGTTGTAGTATTTACTAATGTAGTACTGGTTCTGGGTGTAGTAGTAGTAGTAGTAGGTGTAGTTATTGTTGTAGTATTTACTAATGTAGTACTGGTTCTGGGTCTAGTAGTAGTAGTAGGTGTAGTTATTGTTGTAGTATTTACTAAAGTAGTTCTGGTGGTGGGTTTAGCAGTAGTAGTAGTAGTAAGTGTAGTTATTATTGTAGTATTTACTAAAGTAGTACTGGTGATGGGTCTAGTAGTAGTAAGTGTAGTTATTGTTGTAGTATTTACTAAAGTAGTTCTGGTGATGGGTTTAGTAGTAGTACTAATTGTAAATGCCGCTGCTGTTGTATTTGCTAAAGAAGGGATCACGTGTCTTGTGCATGACATTGTTAAGGCATGTAAAGTTATGGCAGCTATAATATCGAGCAACAGTTGCTTATCACGCTGTAACAGGCGATGGTCTTGTCGAATAGTGGGTTAGCCTTGCTGCATGTTCTGGTGGTATGCCGGCTCATGAATATTGACCATGGAAAGGCATGTATACAAGTGATTTCAATATTCTGAAACGCATTTATGACTATCATTTAATTTGAAAACAGCTGCAGAGAGAATCCCGTGGCGTGGTGCAGACGTTAAGATCATCATTAATGAAAACTATAATGATGGTGACGTTGTGATCTACAAGGATAGATCGGTAGTTCGCTACCAAACGTCTTCGTGAGTATTCTTTGCAAGCTCATAAGCCAGAAATATCAAGAAAGTCAGTGCTGCATTTAGTATGACAACAAGTAGTATGACAATGGATGCACTGGTGGTTACTAAGGTAACTATTCTGGATTGAATTACAAAATTATACTCATACGTACATTCTTTTTATTCTTCCAGCGCTCCCTATCGACCACCTGTTAAACAACCTTTTGTGAGTTGTATGTGATCTGAGCCTAAGAGCGATTGTACGTTGGGCCAGGCATGCGCCACAGTGAACCACCACATACGATTTCTGCGACACTTTTTTTACTAGGGTAGCTTCCTAGGTCCTACCTCAGTCACCTCTTACGACATGCCTTGTATGTCGCAGTGTTACTAGTCTTTGATATCCTTGCAGACCCCGACAACACACTGTTGGCACGTATATTCTGAGTGATTCATTTCGTATTTTATTTCGATCCAGAAGCACTTGGTTTAAGCTCTTCGGCTCGGTGCCATGGGCATCGTAACCCTTCGGTTCAGTGCCACGAACACCGTAAATCTGGGGAACTTGTGGCTTTTCTGCCAGCCCGCAGAATTTAACCCGCACTCACAGAGGGCTAGTCACCCACAGTCCAACGCGCTACGAACACGCTGGGCAGGCGGGCGATTCATTTCGTATAACAACCAATAGCATGATAATGAAAGCACTGGCGTTGAATAGACACTAATCTTGCTTGAGGTGCAAAATGACAATAATGCTTGCATTCTGAGTGAATCAGTTAGTATAGAATATGTCCAACAATATGAATTTTCCTCTAAAACTTATATTAGCAAACATAGACTCCCGGAAAGATCAACATTTTTTTCTGTTGCCGTGAAAATAAAACGGATGTCTTGTGCGTGGCGACAGCTTCGGACAAGCGGACTTGGATCCCCAGCGTACTATCAGGAAAGAGAGCAAAGTGTTGTAGATTATGTTCTTGAACCGAATATTTTTACAGTATAAGCTGTAGATTTAGATTATGAATGGTGATGATGATGATGGTGATGATAGAATGATAATGATCATGACAATTGTCAACAAATGTTACAGAATCATATAACAGTGGACAATAGATTTGAAACTTACACACATTTTGCTGATGGATGTTTTTCACATTTCTCTACCACACGGTTCACCTACACATTTTGGATGCCTACCATGTGGACACTTTCACCTCCATCAGCTGTTAGAAAATAAGTCATGTTTGATCAAGAGATGATCAATAATATCTCAATAAAATCAAGGTTGGTGTTATACGTACATCAGTAAAAATCAAAGATTACGTTTTGTTAATAGCAGAACAAGACTGGTTACTAATTGTTCAAGACTGGTTATAATGAATCAAACGATGCTAAGTGCAGATCAGTAACGGTTAAGAGTATGTACTGGTTTAGAGTGTGGCAATTCTGGTTCGCAATATGTAAACGCAGATTTAGAGTAGGTTCACATTAACTGGTGGCGTCTGTGGCTTTGGGGATAGTGGCTCGGTCTATTAACCCCGACGTTCTGATTTCGAATCACGCTGCAGACAGCTAATTTGGTTGTAAATTGTTTCGCGTGGATTCTTACAAAAAGACGATGACACCACCCGTTCAGAAAGCAATAGCAAACTACTGAACGTAATAATGCCTAGAAAAATCACAAACAGCGTTTAAAGCTGGGTTTGATTCGAAAGTCATGTAAAGGATATACAATTAACTTTTTTCCACATTGACTAGGATGCGACCTGAGAGACCTGGAGACAAAACTGTGGACAGAAAGAGAGAGAGAGAGAGAGAAGTAGAGGGAAACCTGGAATGAACTAAGTTTGTTGCACAAAACAGATTTAGATAGAGGAAATGTGTCCTTCGCGGAGAGTTAAGAGAAGAAGAAGAACATTGATGATTAAAAGAAAATCAAAGCTATTTTGAAGCTTCTCATTAAAACGAAACTATGGTATATTTTAAAATGTGATTGTTTAAAAAAATTGAAGAGACACAATTTGCTTGCTCAAAATAAATCATATCTATGGGAAAATACCCAACGTGGAATAACTGTTGGTGATTGTGTTCGCAACGTTCAGGAGAATTGCAACTTCAATTCAGGGATAGATATTTATAACTATCATAGCGACAATAGTCTACTCTCTCTTTATCCATCTCTCTCTCTTTCTCTATCTTTATCCTTCATCTCTCCTTTCTCTATCTATCTTACTTTAGAATGTGACGTCGGTGATAAATTAAGAAGAGGGGAAAATTATAATCGTTTATTAATTTACCATAGAACAATAAATACAAAACGTTAACTTGCGTATCTTCTTAAAATCTTCTATTTATGTGCAGCCACACTATACCTGCTTCAAATCTTCTATTTATGTGCACCACACTATTCTGCTTCAAATCTTCTATTTATGTACCCACTTTTCTGCTTCAAATCTTCTTTTATGTGCATCCACACTCTGTTTGCTTCAAATCTTCTATTTATGTGCATCCACACTCTGTTTGCTTCAAATCTTCTATTTATGTGCATCCACACTCTGTTTGCTTCAAATCTTCTACATCTGGATCAACTAAAACTATATGTTAGCAGTGGGGCTCGGTGACATTAATCTTTTACATATCAACAAGTTACATATTATCAAGTTTTGTCACCTTTACCACGACTTCTTACCCATAGTGAGTACACATCTAAAATAGAAAATGTGGGTGATTTTTTAAACGCTTTTCACGAAATGACTTATTGTCTATATTTCCTATATATAAATCACCAGATTAGTGGTTTAGTTAGGAGTCGCCATGTAACACTGGTTAGCTCGTTTAACTCAGTCAATATCAGTACAGTAGTTCACATCTCGTTGCTAACGACTTCTTCATCCAGTCAACTAAACATTATCAACGGTGCCTGTTCAACGACTCAGCTGAAAACTTGTACTAGAACTACTTAGGTGAAGATTTTCAATCACATCGAATGCTGCTATACAAATATGCTGACTCGAGCACGTGCAGCAATATGTTATGAATTGATCACATTTGGAAGTGCAATGTGCAAGATTGTTGCGATTGCTTCTGATTTTGTTTCATAAACTTTGATGTAGAAGCAGAACGTCTAACCTCAGTCTATGACCTCTTCCCGTATTATTAAACTGTTTAAACTACGAATAATGATCATTACTAATAAATTCATTAATAAATTCTAACTTCTTATTGTTATCAATCAATCAATCAATTAAGTGTCATGCTTGCCGTCGTCGGCGATCATGTCTCTCCATAACTCTCTCTCTCTCTCTCTGTTTTGGTGCAGCTTATCAGTTATAAAGTCGATATTTTGTCGAATAACGATGTCAGAACATCAAACTCTTCTCCTCTACCTTCACGATATCTTTATTCCTGAATTCTACCCCATGTCACCAAATTGTCTAATCCCCTTCTGCGCATTACATGCCAGAAAAACATACATCAATGTATTCGCCTAGAATATTGATTAATGTTGTTCTTGATAATACTTACAATTTGAGCAATTATTGGTTACTTCTAAATCACCAACAAAGTACCTGGCATAGCAGCCTCCACAGTAGTCTTCTCTGTAAGGAGTAGACAGATGGTGCTAGCTGAGACATTGGCTATAGATAGGGTGCTTGTTGAAGTGTAAATATCTACCATTATAGTGGTTGCGGCGTTGATAATGATAGTTGAGATATTAATGATAACGGTTGTAGTTATAAATATAAAAGTAGCTAACATTATTGTGGTAGAAGTGTTGATAAAACGGTGGTTGTATAGCCGAAGGATTGACTTCATTGCACCGGGTTTTACCTCATACGGCTCGGTCCCTCTCATCAGAAATGGCACACCACCTGCCGAGAGTATTGCATAAAGCACGAACTCCGTAGCTCCGGCAACAATCATAGGGGTCTCTGGAATAAATGCACCCATGAACAGAACGCGCTGTCGAATTCAGACGCCCGACATATACCTCGTAAGGCAAGGGCGTAACCACCTAGCCACAGAGACTCCCTGAGAATGTTAATAATGAAGCAAATACAGAGTAGTTCAAAATGCGGAGTAGCATAGTTGCAGTGCGCTGAATTCATTCACCAGAAGATAATGTTCAGTTCCAGAGACATTGCATTATCTAGTTACCAGCTGAAAATATGTACCGAGGTTCCAGGTTTAGAAAATTATTAAACGTCACTGGAGCTACTGTGTAGAGTGCTCAGTCGCTGACACTTTCAGTTCGAGGAAAATGATTTTTAACTCCAAAGGGATACATTGAGTGCAGTGATGTCTTTCTAAACAATTTTCAAGCTTTTCTCTATATTCTAGCCGTCGTTCTGAAGACAAGATATAGTACGATTATGTGTTCTCTATATTCTAGGAGAAGACCATCATGGAAGGAGAATCGCCAAGAGGAGAAAAGAAAGACCACAGAAAAATGGATTCAGGATGTAACTGATGGTTTCAGCATGACGCTGCAGAGGCGGGACATCTGGCCTAGAAGAGACTGAAATTCCGAAGGACTGTTAGGAATGGCAAAGTTCTGCTCATGACAAGCTATTTGATCATCATGATATTCTAACTTCGTTTCTAGAAAAAAATATAATGGTTATGTTTTCTATATATTTCAGTATCGTTTTGAAAATAAAAATATATGATTAATTCTATAACCAAATATACTGTCTTCAAGATGAATAATGGTAATTATAGTCAATGAACACCCAGTGGTTACCGAGGCCCAAATTGTAATGTAAAGAATAGAACCACTGTTACCTGCCACGCATGTCGTAAGAGACCACTAAGAAGGTAACAGACAACCGATATTGTCTGGCTAAGAGGGTAGGGATCGAGGGAGGGTTACTTTGGTATTAGTAGCGTTGCAGACGTAGACATATTAGATGGGATCTGCTCGCCACACAGACAAGCGGAATCCTAGAGTGACTATTAATGCTCGTCTCTCCCGGTCAATGGACGAAAAGTTGGAACAGATAACCATATAGAGATGAGGGTGCATCCAGAAAGAGACGTGGGTTCACGTGGAGCAAGACTTTGGCCGAGATGAGTTGCACTATTAAAGGCTAGCTGAGTAAACCGTACACAAAACTGGACGGCAAGAAAAACCAAGTAGTCCAGAAAAATACAGCTCTTCTGGGCAGAGGACGCTCAACAGCACGGGAGGGTAGGTCGTCTAAAGGTCGCTATCCTAAAGAAAATAGCAACCTGCTGCCTTGCAGATTTAGGTGGAACATTCAAAAGCTGACGGAGAGCGACCAGTAAACGCTGGTTGAAATCAGAACACATCACCGAAGAATAAGCACTAGAGCTCAAATGGTACTGAAGATTGTGAACGTACGCGTTATTGATGTTAGGCTGTTTATATATCATAATTAGAATGATAAAAACGGTCGTAAAGAACGATCGCGAGAGAGAGAGAGATACCGTCTGGATAGCGAAAAACTAAATAGATGCCAGAACAATTAACTCTAAGGAGTTAGAGATGGTGGAAGAAAATAAATTTCTGTGTTAAATATATATCACTCTTGTAATTCTTCTTCTTCTGCTCATATCGACCAATTGTTAACCACTCTGTGATTTGCATGTGATCTGAGGCTAGAGCAATTGACGTTATATCAGTTATGCCCTACAAGTGGCCATAGCATCCTATTTCTGCTATGCTTTTAATTACAGGATAGCTTCCTAGTTCCTACATCAGTTGTCTCTTACGGCAAGCCTTGTAGGTCGCAGTGGTATTATTCTTTGCTTCCCTTGTGGGTCCCGGCACCACACTGACAATTCTTTGTAATAAACAGCAACATTTGTCGAAGACATGACAGCAACAGAGGCGGAACTCGCATAAGCAACAAAACTGTAACAGAGGCGGAACTAGCATAAGCAACAAAACTGTAACAGAGCAGGCTGACATAGCAACAAAGCTGTAACAGAGGCGGAACTCGCATAAGCAACAAACTGTAACAGAGCAGAGCTCGCATAAGCAACACAACTGTAAACCTTGGAAATAATAAACTAGTCTTGTCTTATCTACATATGCCGTGAAGTGACGTGGGGTGTTTCAGTTTTCTATCCTGTTCCATGTGAGTTCCATCTGTAGTTGTTAGTCTTTGATGTCTGAATATCTTGCTATTATCTATCTGTCTGGTAGTTCGTCTTCCTATGCGTCCTATAAGCTAATAATTCTACTTATCAAGACTGTTGGGATCAAATAACTAACGCTTCCTTCTCTGACATAGTAGTAATAATATTTGCAATATCACCAAATAGTTTTACAGTTTGAGATGTGATTGTAGATGAAGAGTGGTGATGATGATAGTACTGATCATGATGATAGTGCTGATCAGTCGATGATAGTGCTGATGATGATGATAGTATTGATGATGATGATAGTGCTGATCATGATGATAGTATTGATGATGATGATAGTGCTGATCATGATGATAGTGCTGATCATGATGATAGTATTGATCATGATGATGGTGCATGTGATGATTGATGATGATAGTGCTGATCGATGATGTGTTGATCATGATGTGTGCTGATGATGATGATAGTGCTGATCATGATGATGTGATATGATGATAATGCTGATCATGATGATAGTGATCTGAGATAGTGCTGATCATGATAGTGCTGATCATGATGATAGTGTTGATGATAGATTGATGAGTGTTGATGATGATGATAGTGTATTGATGATAGTTGATCATGATATAGTGTTGATGATGATGATAGTGTTGTATTGATATGTGATGATGATAGTGTTTGATGATGATGATAGGGGTTGATGATGATGATGGTGCTGATATGATGATAGTATTGATGATGGTGATAGTGCT
>JADZMA010003207.1:0-10053 GCA_020796225.1 Arion vulgaris
GATCAAAAGCAATTCTTCAGGTATGGAATTATGATTTAGTAGTTCCAAGTATGACTTTCCTATTTCTTTTGCTTTGTGGTTTAGACTTGTGCTCTTTAGTCTGTTCTTTGTTCTAGCCGCCTTTTTTTCATGCAGTGGATGGTGAGGCATTCTTTGATCCTTTCAGTCTGTAGAATCACTTTTCTCCTTCTTCTGTCTTCTAAGGGCTGGATGTTGGCTGCCTTTTCCATTTCTACAATTGGTGTAGATTTCATGGCTCCCAAAATAGTACGCAGACACCTGTTTGTGTTTTTCCAGTATCAGAGTTGTTTGAATGGGCTGCTGATATCCATGTCGATGATGCATATTCAAGGGTCGGTCTAACTGCACCAGTGTACACCTGACTCAAGATTCGAATATCAGCTCCCCAGGTAGTTCCAGCCAGCTTCCACATCACACTTTGTTTCCTCATAGCCTTTCTGTTTGTTTCCATTATGTGATGTTTCCATGTCAGACGACTGTCAAGCTTAACTCCCAAAAGGTTGGAGTATGGGAACGGGAACGATATCATCGTTAAATTTCAGTCTGAAGTGTTCTTCCTTTGTTGACATGAGAAAGCGTTGCTATAGTTTTGCTCGGTTTATTTCTAGACCCCATTTACTTGCCCACATTGACGCTGTTCAGGCTTTCCTGGAGTTTAAAGATGGCAGGACCCAGAAACTCGAAGGTGTACCACACAGCTAGATCATCAGCATGGAGAGAGTGTGATACATGTCTGGGCAGAGTTTGTGGCAGATCATTAATATATACCAGGAAAAGCAATGGGGATAGTACTGCCTGTGGACTCCTGCTCTTAATTTGAATCTGGGACTGTCACTCCATCAATTTTACAGATGCTTGTCTTGGAAGTAAAGTCTTTTATCCAATAGTACATTCTGCCCGTATTCCACTGTGTAAGAGCTTGAGTAGCAAACCATCTTTCCAGACTTTGTCGAAGGCCTTAGACATGTCAGAAGAAGAATGTGAGGGTTTCATCTTTTCTTGGAAGCCATTGTCATGTCTGTGCGAGGTATGCCACTTGGTCATCAGTGCTTCTATGCCTGCTAGCCTGTCTGGGCTGGATCAGTTTATGGTTGGATTCTAAAAACCACTGGAGTCTAGTGGTTATCACTCTCTCCATCAGTTTTGCAGTGCAACTTAGCAAACTTATAGGTCTGTAGCTCTGCGGATCCTTTTAGTCTTTTCCACTTTTGAAAATTGGGTGGATTGTGGCATTTTCCAGATGTCTGGGACTCTCCCCTGTCTCCAACTATTGTTAAAAATCTGGAGTAGAAGACTCTGTGCTATTGGGCCTATTTGTTTGAGCATGTCGTTTGATACTCCATCTGGTCCAGGGCCTTTTACGATTGAGCTTTTCAGTGCTCTCTGCAGCTCAGTCAGTGTGATGTCTACCTCCATACAGGGTTCACTTGTTGCTTTTTTAAATGTAGCATTTATCTCACTTCTGACTTCTTTCCCTTGCTCCTGACTTATTGAGCATTAGCTTTCTTGCTTGTAACACTGGGCCATCAGGGTGGCTGCTCCCTTTCCTGTGAGAAGTTGTTCTCCTTGCTGGAGAACTGTTTTCCCTCTAGATGGGTTGTCATCGTTCAGGGCTTTTGTAAGTCTCCACAACTTTTGAGTATCTTTTTCCATGTTCAAAGAGGCTGTCTTTTCTTTCCAGGATTTTCTACACTGCTGGTTTCTTTCTCTAACATAAAGGGCCTTGCTCTATTGTGTTGCATTACATTTAGGTCATTGGTGCAGGTTCCATTGTATTTCTGGCACTGCAAAGCGAGCTATGGAGAACTTCCATCTCTGGTGTCAAATATGGCTTGTAGTTTTTCTCCTCCCTAGGTATAGCCTTTTTGACAGCATCTAAAATGGCTTTATTGAATGAACGTGCATCTCTGTCCACTTTCCCTGATTGATTAATTTATTACAGTACTTGTCTGTTAGTTCTTGGAATAGCTTCCAGTCTGCCTTTTGTAATTCCAACTAGGGGCAGAGTTTGTAAGTTCCTCCTTGTTAATGTTATTTATGAGGAGTTTCACTGGTCTATGTTCACTACCTCCAATCTGGTCGCAGACTTGCCTTTCGGTTATCCTGTGAATGTCGTCTGCTAGAAAGCCAGATCTGGGGTGTTGTTAGCGCCACCGTCGTGAGTAACATGTGTGAGGATCATCTGGGTGGTTGAGAATGGTGAGACTGTTGGTGATCAGCCATTCTTCAAGGCTTTCAAGGATCTAGCGTGTCATAGCCCCAGCTTGGTGAGTGGCTGTTGAAGTCTCCTACTATAGCAAGTTGTCATCTTGAACTTTGATAGCTTCCAGCTCAGTTTGAATGGAGGGTGGTGAGTATATATTGTATAGTGTCATCTTAGTGTTGTTGATAAGGAGTTGAACAGCTAAGAATTCTGTGCTCATCTGATTGGACCTGTGAAGTTCAACTGCTGGTATGGAATTACGAACTAGTGTTACTACTCCACCCTTAATGTCTATTTTCTCTATCCTGACGGAAGGTTTCAAATCCTCTAATGCTGAATCTATTTCCCGGATTAAGGTGCTTCTCTTGGATACAGCAGATGTCAATCTTTTCTGCTCGCAGACGTTCCACTAGCTCTCGTTTTTTGTTGGTTACCCCTTCTGCATTCCATTGCATAATGTGGGGTGAAAGTTTGTCCTTGCTGCCAGTAGTAATACCCTGTCCTCCCTGGCTTTGCAGAATCAACAGGCCGCCAGTAGCTAGGTGTGGACCCTTCGAGGCAGGGGGTCGGTCCCACCACCACCTGGCTGTTTCCATGGTGGTGGCACCACAGTTATATAAATATTTGCGCATGGCCATTTGAGTTGTTCGTATGTGTCGATTCCTCCCCGCCAATAATGGCTGACACATTCCGTTTCTGAGGACATCTTTTTTTGAGGTTGTTCTCTAGACAGTTGCAGTCCCCTGCTGACGAGATCTGTCTTCCGGGTTTGTCTGGAGTCGTCCTACTCTAAATGACTTCAGCCTTCTGTTGCCGGGCTCACCAACCCAGGCTTTTATGCGGGGTGTGCTCCTGGACACTGTAGTTTAATCCTTATGCTTAAGGAAAGTGTCATAGAAGTAGAAGACAAGACAAGAAAAAGGATGTCCTCCTCAGAGAGAGAGAGGACAAGTGCTATTTGTCCCATAGCTGGTTAGGTTTGCAGCCAGAGCATTTACCACTCGCCGGTGGGTTTGCACTGTCACCTTTGAGGCCCATCCTGCCTCCCGCCTTTTGGTCTGCCTTTCACCTTCAGTCTGTTCGGCTTAGTTAGACCTGCCAGGAGTTAGACTCCCGCTGACATAGCCTGAAGGACCCTAAGGCACACAAACCCCCAACCACGATAAGGTAGGCTAATATGGAGGGGCCTTTGTTTTGAATGCCAGGGATATTTTCTCTTAGTTCCGGCATTTTTTTGTTCACCGGCGGGCACTTATCAGTTGCCGGGATTGGTTTGGTGTTGCATTGTGCAAGGACCGGATGGTCTGCGGTCAGTGCTTTAGCGATTTTGCGAAGCTGAATCTATGTATCCTGCCCCTTTAGAATTCGTACGTTCTTTCGTGCATAGGGTGGGAATCGAGCCGTTTAAGTATGTCAGCTAATACGAAGACTTTTCTGTCCCTTCGGTCTGACATTGGTTGGATGCCTGTGATTGTTTCCATCGCCTTGATAGGCGTGGGCTTCATGGCTCCTGTGATAATGCGCATTGCACGGTTCTGACTATTGCTTACTTTGGCAAATTGTTTATTGGATGCATTACTCCACGCTGGAATGCCGTACTCCAAGACCGGTCGCACTCTACCAGAGTAGAGTGTTTTAAGAACTCTAGTGTTTGCTCCCCACGTAGAGCCTGCGAGTTTGCGCATCATCGTGAGCCTGTGTCTCGTTTTTGCCGTATCATTTTCAAATTGAGCGCACCAAGTCAATTTTCGGACATGGCGATCTAAAACACCTGCCCTATGTGCCGCCCTATTTGGCACGAAAGGAACAAACTAACTAACAATAGCGCTGTTCTCCTTGGCGTCCGCGAAACATTGAGCATTGACATTCATTCATAGCGCCGTACTTTACTCTGCCAGATTTAACGTTAATCAGGTTTGAAGAAAGCAAACTATTTTTACGTTTGTTTATAGCACTACCATGAAAACCATCTACCGCTATTGCAATTGTTTTTCCTTTAACCCTCTGTCCTCTAATTCCATACTTTGCGTTATCCTGTCGACGTGTTAGCATCTCAACTGTATTAATATTACTATTGTTATCACTGTACGACGTGTTAGCATCTCAACTGTATTAATATTACTATTGTTATTACTAGTAATAAACGTCCGAGTGGTTAATTTAGTTAGTTTAGTTTGTACCTTTCGTGCCAAAGGCGGCACATAAGGCAGAGGTTTTAGATCTCCATGTAATGCGGTTCGTTGCTAGCAGTTGGAGATCTCGTATGGTTTACATCCATAGTTTACGAGTGGTTCCAGGGGCCTCAAATTTGGGTGTATAAAGTATAACCACTGTACCTGCCAGCAATGTCGTAAGAGGCGCTAAGAAAGTTTGTGAAATCGGATGCACGTGTCCAAAACGTGTAGAAGTCTATGCGTTTAGGGACCTACCAAACTAATGTGCAACGTATACACGTTCTTGGCAAGATCAAACGTGTCACAAAAGAGTGATTAAATTGATGGTAAAGAACGAACGCAAAGAAGAAGAAGAAGGAGACTAGTAATAATAGTAGTATTGGAATCGTCATATGGAGCTCGCGCATCCAGAACCATCAGCCAGATGCGCCCCAATATACAAAAACGTTGGACAGCACTGCCGTACACGATCATAGTACTTGTATAGTTATGTCACCTGTTAGTTGCGTCAGCAATAAATAATATAGATGACAAATTATAACCTGGAGAAAGAAACATTCTCTCTAGATCCATGAATACAGCACAATGTGATTTCAAACCAGATTTTAATTTGTCATACATATTATCTTATTCAATTTTTTTTTCACATCGCTCATTTAATTAAATTTTTATTTTTTAGTTATTTATGTTTTTGTTCCTACGCTTATTTAATTTTGAATAAAGGCATATGTCCAAACTTCGACTGCTGCTTTTAACATTTTTTCTATGATTGTGTCCAACTGTTATCTACTATATTTCGTTCACAGTAAATTGTTTTATGTGTGTTGATCTACAGGCTCTGAAATAACCAATAAAAGGTTGGCCTTATGTTGAATGGGCGTGTCTCAGTGTAAAGAGGTTTTAATTTCCTACATAACGAACAAACAAACAAACAAGTAAATTCTGCCGTGTCATGGTTTTCTGAACTGTATTGTGCTATTTTTTTATTTATCAAAGTATCCTACCCTTACGCTGACGAGCGTGTATCAACTGATCCATGCTGCCGTTATGAGAGTTAATATTCCCAATAGGAAGACCTGAAGAATTCTATATGAGATGGACTGATTGTTGTTGAAACAGTGGACAGTAAACTAATTAACATAATGAAACTGATTATAAATTGATTGATATGTTCATATTTCTTACTTACAGAAGGTGTTCAAAATACTTGCAGATACATTGCCATCTTTCAACAACAGAGAATTGCTAGCCTCTTTGCAATATACTTCTTATTGTTCTTCTTCAATGTTCCAACATCGCTTGGTTGATTGTCCTTCGTCCCATACAATACAACTTTCGTTTGCACATAGCAGTGACGAACTGATGAGGTTTAATTTATGTTCCAACATCGCTTGGTTGATTGTCCTTCGGTCCCATACAATGCAACATTTCGTTTGTACATAGCAGTGACGAACTGATGAGGTTTAATTTATGTTCCAACATCGCTTGGTTGATTGTCCTTCGTCCCATACAAGTAACATTTCGTTTGACATAGCAGTGACAACTGATGAGGTTTAATTTATGTTCCAACATCGCTTGGTTGATTGTCCTTCGGTCCCATACAATGCAACATTTCGTTTGCACATAGCAGTGACGAACTGATGAGGTTTCTTCTTCTTCTTCTTCAGCGATCTCTGGTCATGCGCTAATTTACTGTGGACCACAAACTGGGCAGACAGCTTCAGGTCTGTCAGGTTTCCCAAAGCTTAGTTTTCAGGTCGACTGGGTGTGGCTACATGTTGCTTCTCAGCTCACACAGAAGAGGACAGTCTTGCAGGATATGCTCGGGTGTCTGTTCTGCCTGCTGACACTGGCAGAGAGCTGTTTGCTTATTCTAGTCTGTATAAGTGTTTGTTGAGTCTGCAGTGTCGGTGCGTAGTCGAAATATAATGACCTGGTCTGTTCTGCTTAGGTCTTTGAGGAGTCTTTCTCATAATCATATCCAGTGTTTGTCTTCCAGTCTACTGCAGATTTCTCTCTGTATGAGGTTTGACCTCTTGAAAGACAAGGGTTGGTAAATTGCTCTTTGGCACTGCCTCTTAGCTAAGACATCAGCACTCTCTTGCCTGCAATGCCACAGTGAATGGAATACACTGCAAGTAATTTCTGCCTTTCTGAAAGCTGAGCAAGTTCTCTTTGTAGTTTTGTACTGTGCTGTCAGTGGATTTAGCCTCCAGGGCTTGTATGGCTGACAATGAGTCTGTAAGAAATACCATCTTGCTTGCAGCTGCTTGCAGCTTATTCATTGCTGTGCTTGCCATCAGAGGGCTATGAGTTCTGTTTGTGTTGGATTATTCTTCCAGTAAGGGCCGCTAGAGACACAGTGGTAGCATCTGGGTGCCTAATGCTTACGCTCCTGCTCCACCATTCATAGTTGCCTCCATTGCCGATCCATCTGTGTAAATTCTTATCCAGCTGTCTTCTGGAAACATGTAATGGAGATGTTCCATTGTAATTGCTTTTTCACTAGATTAGGCTCGGCATCTTTGCTAATAATTTAGGGATGGAGGTTGAGAAGTTTAGTGGTACTGAGTCTGGTTCCCAGTGATCAAAAGCAATTCTTCAGGTATGGAATTATGATTTAGTAGTTCCAAGTATGACTTTCTTATTTCTTTTGCTTTGTGGTTTAGACTTGTGCGCTTTAGTCTGTTCTTTGTTCTAGCCTGCATTTTTCATGCAGTGGATGGTGAGGCATTCTTTTGATCCTTTCAGTCTGTAGAATCACTTTTTCCTTCTTCTGTCTTCCAAGGGCTGGATGTTGGCTGCCTTTTCCATTTCTAAAATTGGTGTAGATTTCATGGCTCCCAAAATAGTACGCAGACACCTGTTTTGTGTTTTTTCCAGTATCGATTTGTTTGAATGGGCTGCTGATATCCATGTCGATGATGCATATTCGAGGTCGGTCTAACTGCACCAGTGTACACCTGACTCAGGATTCGAATATCAGCTCCCCAGGTAGTTCAGCCAGCTTCGCATCACACTTTGTTTCCTCATGCCTTTCTGTTTGTTTCCATTATGTGATGTTTCCATGTCAGACGACTGTCAAGCTTAACTCCCAAAAAGGTTGGAGTATAGGAACGGGGAACGATATCATCGTTAAATTTCAGTCTGAAGTGTTCTTCCTTGTTGACAATGAGAAAAGCGTTGCTATAGTTTTGCTCCGGTTTATTTCTAGACCCATTTACTTGCCCACATTATGACGCTGTTCAGGCTGGCCTGGAGTTTAAAGATGGCAGGACCCAGAAACTCAGAGGTGTACCACACAGCTAGATCATCAGCATGGAGAGAGTGTGATACATGTCTGGGCAGAGTTTGTGACAGATCATTAATATATACCAGGAAAAGCAATGGGGACAGTACGCTGCCTTGTGGGACTCCTGCTCTTAATTTGAATCTGGGACTGTGCACTCCATCCAATTTACAGATGCTTGTCTATGGGTAAGAAAGTCTTTATCCAATAGTACATTCTACCCCGTATTCCACTGCGTAAGGGCTTGAGTAGCAAACCATCTTTCCAGACTTTGTCGAAGGCCTTAGACATGTCGAAGACACTGTGAGGTTTTCTTCTTTTGTTGGAAGCCATTTTCTATGTCCTGTGCAGGTACCACTTGGTCATCAGTGCTTCTATGCTGCCTGTAGCCTGTCTGGGTTGGATCCAGTTTATGGTTGGATTCTAAAAACCACTGAGTCTAGTGGTTATCACTCTCTCCAGCAGTTTTGCAGTGCAACTAGCAAACTTATAGGTCTGTAATCTGCGGATCCTTTTGTCTTTTCACTTTTGAAAATTGGGTGGATTGTGGCATTTTCCAGATGTCTGGACTCTCCCTGTCTCCAACTATTGTTAAAAATCTGGAGTAGAAGACTCTGTGCAATTGGGCCTATTTGTTTGAGCATGTCGTTTGATACTCCATCTGGTACCGGGCCTTTTTGCGATTGAGCTTTTCAGTCTCTCTGCAGCTCAGTCAGTGTGATGTCTACCTCCATACAAGGTTCACTTGTTGCTTTTTGAATGTAGCATTTATCTCACTTCGCTTATTTCCCTTGCTCCTGACTTATTGAGCATGAGCTTTCTTGCTTGTAACACTGGGCCATCAGGGTGGCTGCTCGCTTTCCTGTGGAGTTGTTCTCCTTGCTGGAGAACTGTTTTCCCTCTAGATGGGTTGTCATCGTTCAGGGCTTTGTAAGTCTCCACAACTTTTGAGTATCTTTTCCATGTTCAAAGAGGCTGTCTTTTCTTTCCAGGATTTTCTACACTGCTGGTTTCTTTCTCTAACATAAAGGGCCCTTGCTCTATTGTGTTGCATTACATTTGGTCCGTTGGTGCGAGTTCCATTGTATTTCTGGCACTTCAAAGCGAGCTATGGAGAACTTCCATCTCTGGTGTCCAATATGGCTTGTAGTTTTTCTCCTCCCTCTGGGTATAGCCTTTTTGCAGCATCTAAAATGGCTTTATTGAATGAACGTGCATCTCTGTCCACTTTCCTGATTGATTAATTTCTTTACAGTACTTGTCTGCTAGTTCTTGGAATAGCTTCCAGTCTGCCTTTGTAATTCAACTAGGGCAGAGTTTGTAAGTTCGATGAGTTTAATTTATCTACTATTTACGGAACGAGAATTGAACTGTCCCAGAAATTAAGAACAAGGAAGCTATTTGTACAGCACAATTAAACAGCTTCAATTATAAGAGTATCTTTGCATATTTCACATCACTAAGAGTGAGAGGTGTGGTTAATCAGCGAGCCACAGGAGCCATCAGTATGCATACTCTTCGATTTCTGTTGGGGGAGACTGAGCACCTATTTGTCTGCCCGTAGTGCAATGACGTCAGTTTAGTAACCAATAAACAATAACCACATCACTAATTTACTTGTTTATTTCATCATCATCATCAAATAAGCGTTCTAGCAGAACTATGCCACCAAGTCCTCGACAATCCTCCGATTTCTCTCTCATAGACCATATGTCCTGCCTCTGCAGCCGTATGTTTCAAACCATCAGTTACATCCTGAATATCCATCTTCTCCGTGGTCTTTTTCTTCTTCTCTTTGCCTGTATGCCTTCTTCCATGATGGTCTTCTCCAGCTCTTCATGTCTTTTTATATGTTCAAAATATCTCAATTTTCTCTTTATTTATAGCATCAGCCAGTTTTCTTTGATTTTGAGTTCTTTCTATATAGATCTATTTGTTATATGTCCATGATATACGGCGGACTCTTCTGTAACACTTATATTCAAAAGCACATATATGTTTTTCCACTGCTTTATTAAATGTTCATAGCTTCACCTCATTACGTTACTGGGAATATGCAAACTCTTAATATTCTGATCTTTGATTTCTTATCAGTTCCGTTCCATCCTGTTTTTAGTTGTTACATTTTTGTAAAGCCATGTTTGTTCTTCTTTTAATTTCCTTCATCCCATTTCCATCTGTTGTTAGCAATGAACCAATATATTCAAAACTGTTCTCTATGTTGCTTGTGAGATCTAAGATATATTATAAGAATATCTCCACATATTCAAGACAATATAATCGTTATGAGATCAGTCATTGGGCATTATAATAATTTCAGTCGTTGAAAACTGTCATACTTGTTTTTTTTCCTCCAGTTTCCTATT
>JADZMA010003208.1:0-10052 GCA_020796225.1 Arion vulgaris
AAAAAGGAGGGATATAACCGAAGTGGATTCACGTTTGTAAACACTGTCTTGAATACCATCATTAAACATGATCTAATCATAAGAGATGTGTTTGAGTGTGTCATTAACATCTTACACCAAAATAATTACCATCTATCTATGCTGTATCAACTACCATTGGGCTCAGCATTCGCAGACTACTAATATCACTGCAGCATTAAACACAAAAATAATAGGATGGAATAATCAATCTACTACAATTGGTGTCAGAAGTGGGAGAGCCGCAAAACCACGATTGTTCCAAAACCACAATTTTCCGAAATTTTAGACGGACCCACCAATAAAATGACCACGAGCCATCTGAAGACCACACTGAATACACATATATATATAATACAACAAGGGCGACTCATCTGGCACTGGAACGCAAATTAAGCTCCACCACACTCTTAACGGCAAGAGTGGACAACCAATTCCGTCATCAAGCCTGAGAAAGGCAATAGATACAGAACAACGCATAATTACAGAAAAATCAATTTTAATGAGTTTTAATGGCGAAGGATGCCCGTCTGCCCAGCTTGTTCGTAGCGCGTTGGACTACGGTGACTACCCCTCTGTGTGTGCGGGTTCAATTCCGCGGGATGGCAGAAAAGCCACAGATTCCCCAGATTTACGGTGTTCGTGACACCGAACCGAAGAAGTTACGATGTCCATGGCATCGAGCCGAAGACTGAAAAGCTCAAGTGTTTCCCTGGATCAAAAAAAAAAAAGCCGAAGGATTGACTTCATTGCACTGAGTTTTACACCATATGGCCCCGGTCCCTCTCATCAGAAATGGCACGCCACCTGCCAGAGTATTGCACAAAGCACGAACTCCGTAGCTCCAGCAATAATCTAAGGAATCTCTGGGAAAATTGTATCATAATTGTGTCGACTTCATTTTTTGTTTGAAGAATGGCTGATGTTACAACAGACGATGCCATTCAGTACAGAACAAACTAGGGACGCAAAATATTGTGTTCCTGAGACAAAGATGCCAATGATGATGATGATGAATGGATGTTCTTAAAATACGATGTTTCGTGCTATCAGCGAAAATGTTTGTCCGTTTGTGAATATTTCAAACATAATAGTTTTCTTCTTGGTATATTATGTCAGTATCTCGGACGCTCGATGGTTGATATAAAATTGTGGTAGGTTACAAAATGCTTCTCAGCGCCGAATCCAGACAGACAACTATACCATGAGCAGCGACACCTGGATGATTAGTTCTTTTAAGGACTAAGGTGCATAGCAGTGCCAGATCACGACAGATGCACGCAGCTTCACCAGAATCACTCCCGAATCACCAGAATCACCAGCTTCACCAGAATCACCAGAAAACAGATGCATGCAGCTTCACTGGTTATCAGAATATTCTGGACCAAGGTGCTTCTTAGCGCTGGATCACTCCAGTCGACAGCATCAACGACAGCAAGAGCTGGGTGATGAGTCCTTTTCAGGACCAAGCTCATGCTTGGCACTGGATCACACAAAATGACACCATCAACGACAGCGAGGCATGGATTATCAATCCTTTTCAGTACGAAAGTGCTTCTTAACCTTGGATAACGCCAGACGACAGCAACATTGGCATCGGAAACCCGAATGATCAGTCCTTTTCAGTACCAAGGTGTTTCTAAACACAGGATCACGCCAACGACAGAACCATCGCTAGCAAGACCTGAAGATCAGTCCTTTTCAGTACCAAGGTGTTTCTAAGCACAGGATCACGCCAGACGACAGAACCATCGCTAGCAAGACCTGAATGATCAGTCCTTTTCAGTACCAAGGTGTTTCTAAGCACATGATCACGCCAGACGACAGAACCATCGCTAGCAAGACCTGAATGATCGTCCTTTGTACAAGGTGTTTCTGCAAGGATCACGCCAGACGACAGAACCATCGCTAGAAGACCTGAATGATCAGTCCTTTTCAGTACCAGGTGTTCACACAGGATCACGCCAGACGACAGAACCATCGCTAGCAAGACCTAAAATGATCAGTCCTTTCAGTCCCAAAGGGGTTTTACACTTTGATCACGCCAGACGACAGCACCATCGCGAGACCTGGATGATCAGTCCCTTTATAATTAAAAAAATCCTTCTAGGCGCTCTGCCGTTTGATGTGTCCGAAAAATATGTAACTTTCCTTGAATTTATATTATTTAATAGCCAACTCTCTTTAGTATCAAACCGTTACAAAACAGAAGCATTTGTTCTTTTCTCAAAGGTAAAACTTCCCGTAATATACAAATAAATAAATACCCAAAAAACCCCGATTTTTCCGAAATTTTTTCCGGCTCCATCAGAAAATGACCACGAGCCGCCACTGGTTTTCATTTATTTAAATGAAACTTGATGATAAATGACAAGGATTTTATAGATAAATGATTGTACTTTTATACAGCTTAACAGAATGATAAGAAATAAATTAGGAACAGATAACTTAGAATATGTTAAAGTAAAATTATGGGTAATTTGCAATGAAACAAAAAAAATTCACATGGCCAAACTGTACAGAAAGACGGGCGCAGACTGTGAAAGTTGGTAATTAATATGTAAATGACCTTGTATCCTTCCAAATGGAAACTGAATCTCTGGTGCAGACTGGACAAGCAATGGAAGAATGAGACCAAGGCAAACAGCCCAAGAAACAAAGTCTAACTTGATCATTCTTCTACTCAGTTATGAAACATACGATAGTGAAGTCGCTCTGAAGATCATAAAACTAGATTATCTACCGAATGTATGTTACCTGGGTACTGAGAGATGGTCGACTTTATACCAGTCTCCAAATTGAATTGTATGCATACTGACCGTATTTTTTTAAAAAATTTTGGTTAAGTGCAAACACACTGAATAAATAAACCTAACCTCGTAACATTTGTAATGTTTGTCATATGCATGTGATAATGAATCAAAAATAAATTGGCACAACTAGTCTGTCCACTCGAAAGGCGGACATGACAGCAGAGCACATACTGCAAGACTGCCAGTTGTTAGCAGGCACGAGAAGTGAAACCTGGCTCGATAACACAGAGCTCTGTGAGAAGCTGAATGGAGAGACGGAGTTACTAAAAACAACCGTACATCATGATGAGATTTGGTTCATCAGTCTAGGCGGGATCGACAGAGAGAGAGAATCATATTGAGAACATACAAAATATATTTGAAATCCCCAACAGTTGAACAGTCTTCAGAGAGCTACATTCATTATGAACAGCCGCCTGACTGCCCAGCGTGTTCGTAGCGTTGGACGACGGTGACAAGTCCTCTGTGAGTGCGGGTTCAATTCCACGGGCTGGCAGAAAAAGCCACAGGTTCTCAGATTTGTACTTGAGCGTCTGTAGCTCATGGTAGTGAGCTTGATCACGAACTGCACAGCGTCTGGTTCAAACCCCACGGTGGGCAAGTTTGGAAGCAAATTTCTGTGGGATGTTCACAAAGGTAAATAGACCTCACTGTCAGAAAGCAATGGCAACTACTGAACATATAAGGGTGCCTAGAAAATCAACGACTCGTTTACTGGTCACGTTCTTTAGGAATGTCACGATTTTCATTTTTCTCCAGATTTACGGTGTTCGTGGCAACTGAACCGAAGGGTTACGATGTCCATAGCATAGAGCCGAAGAGCAGAAAGCTCCAGTGTTTCTGGATCGGAAAAATACGAACAGTTCCTTTAGAACGACAACGTCTCATTGAAATTTCATAAAAGTCCAAATACTAGGCCCTTATTTTCTTGTCACCTGACTTTCTACCAGGATCCACAACAAGGTCAGGTATGTTATTGCACGCAACGATGAACACCAGAACTAAGTGGTGAAATATTTGAGACATATGTCAATATTTTCTTTACCAACTATAATGAGCGCATAGAATTGCCCATAACTAGTCTAAGTTCTTCCATTCAAGGTACGGCAAAGCGACAGGTACGTCAACATTTATGCTTACAAACAAGATTTGTGAGTTGTATTACAGCTGTTCTTAGACTGTGCTGAAGCTTCATCTATTTATCAAACAGACACAGCCTCCTGTAGTAGAAGTCCGACTAGCTCTGTCAGAAAATCTCTGAATTTTCGGCGATGTACTGAAACCTACAAATCTGAGGTGGTCAAAGCGGATCAGATTTGTAGAAAACCGAATGGAGACTGCAGTGATACTTAATAAATTGACGTTTAAGGACAAAGACACGTATCACATTTTCTTCTTTTGTCGCCACACTGCTACCGGCTTGTTGCCCAGTGTCGCCACACTGCTACCGGGTTGTTGCCCAGTGTCGCCACACTGCTACCGGCTTGTTGCCCAGTGTCATCACACTGCTACCGGGTTGTTGCCCAGTGTCGCCACACTGCTACCGAGTTGTTGCCCAGTGTCATCACACTGCTACCGGGTTGTTGCCCAGTGTCGCCACACTGCTACCGGCTTGTTGCCCAGTGTCATCACACTGCTACCGGGTTGTTGCCCAGGGTCGTCACACTGCTACCGGGTTGTTGCCGGTGTCGTCACACTGCTACCGCGTTGTTGCCCAGTGTCATCACCTGCTACCGGGTCTGTTGCCCAGTGTCGCCACACGCTACCGGCTTGTTGCCCAGTGTCATCACACGTACCGGTTGTTGCCCAGTGTCGCCACACTGCTACCGGCTTGTTGCCCAGTGTCATCACACTGCTACCGGGTTGTTGCCCAGTGTCATCACACTGCTACCGGGTTGTTGCCCAGTGTCATCACTGCTACCGGTTGTTTCCCAGTGTCGTTGTTTTCTGTTTTTGTCTTCGTTGTTTTCTGTTTTTGTCTTCGTTGTTTTCTGTTTTGCTCTCTGTTTTCTGTTTTTGTCTTCGTTGTTTTCTGTTTTTGTCTTCGTTGTTTCGTTTTTGTCTTGCGTTGTTCTGGTGGCTTGTGTGATTGTTATTTTTGCTCATGGACAGGATTCTGCAATGCCGTCTAACCATCTTTTCGTAGTTCCTCTCTCTGCCTTCTTTCCAGATGTTCTGTTGTAGAAGACTCTGTATATTGTGGAGTATGGATGCATTCTTATTAAGTGTCACATTACATATCACATAAGTAAGCAAAATTAATCATTAAATCATAAATACTAACAAAAGTAATAAGTTTTCGACTATAAGTCTTTTTCAAGGACACATACATACACGAGGAAAAGTAAATAAACTAAATCATAGAACTAGGTAGGATGGATGACTAGAAATTGATACGAGTCCATACTTACCTGCCGCCTCATGGCACAGTGTTGATCATAAGAGCGTAAGTTATTGAGGTGTTTGGTCAGCTTCCGACATCGACAGCTGGTCAGCTTCCGATATGGACAGCTGGCCAAACAATTGTATGATGGTAGAAAGAGGAGGTAACTACTGTTTAAAGAAATGCGATATTGGTGAAGGAATAAACACATACAGCTCGAAAAACTTGGGTCCTACTCGACCAGAATGGTTTATACAACTCCGATCAGGGCATGTGTATAATCAATGTCTAGCTGTACCAGCTCTAAGGTCAAATGTAACAATCGATACCCTCACCCTCCCCACCTATGAAATGAAAATCGTGGCATATACTTTACAGGACGTAGCAATCAACCACAGTAAACGAGTCATTGATTTTCTACCCACCACTTATACGTTCAGTAGTTTGCCTTTGCTTTCTGAACGTTGAGGTATATTTTACTTTTGTAAAATACCATGGAAATGAATTTGCTTATAAACTTGCCCATCGTGGGGTTAGAACCAGGTACGCTTGGAATCGTGATCGAGCTCACTACTACTTGAGCTACAGACGTTTACAATAGGTGGTACCAAAGTAGGAAGTACGGAAGAGAATGAAAAGAATGGATGTGAATGCATAAGTGGAGACATGGAACTAGATCGTTTTCAAGCATCATATCTGTAGTAGTTGGAACTCAACCAATGATTAGCTCAAGCGACACGAGTCTTACTCGGCTAATATTCATACTTATGTCCGGGAATGGACAGATCCAGAATTTATTGTCGAAGGGCTAGAACTTTTTAAGAGTGCCCCAAAGTATTCACTAAAAAGGGGGGGTAAAGACGTAGTAATACGGAATATGAATGGAAATTTCCCTTTGTGCGTGGGTATTTTCAGACGGAAAAGGTAAACATGAATGTCCCTAAATGTGTAATGAATAGGCGGGGGGCGGGGGGGGCGTTAGTCTTTCGTCGGGTCTAAGAACATGACCAAATTTTCCTTTTTCTTATAATATTTGATACGGGGAACCTGTTCTATCCCCAGTCACCCTTTACTTTTAGTAGTTTTCAAATTTATTCTAAAAGTTATCCAGTTTTTATAAATTTTTCTTTGTTTGAAAACAATCCTTCTTTTTTGTGTTTATTCTTCACCAATTTTAATCCCTGTTTGATATGTTTGATTTTTGCCAAGAAGTGTATACTTTTACATTTTTGGGCCCCCCTAAAAAATAGACTTCACGTTCGGACACATGTCGATTTCAGCCAAACCCCCTTTATCATTTTTACGACATGCGGGCAGGAAACAATGGTTCTATTCGTACACCCAAATTTTGGGGCCCCCGGAACCACTCGGATTTGAAAACAGTGAATCCCTTCGTCTAGCGTTTTTAAAAAAAATTTTACAGTTAAAAAATAGGGGCCCCCCAATGATATTTCAGCAATAGTTTTTATTTGCACTGTTTATCAAATTCCCACCCCTTAAACTGTGAGTTCACGGATCTCTTGGTCGAACTGTTTTCAAAACGCAGACAAAAAACATTGACCCCAAAAAGAATTTTTCAGATGGTGAGCCACGCCAATTTGATAACTGGGGAGACCCGGGTTTCCCCTGCTAGATCTGAGCAGGGGCTGGAATGTTTTATGTTTGATAAAAACTGAAAGTTGTTTGAATTTTACTGATTCTGTAAGCTATGGTTTTATTGGTGAAAATATTCATAAATTGATAGCTTATTTTAAATTAATTTGTTGCATAAATAACTTCGATTTAGCCTGGTGTGTTGATTTAAAATGAATTCGCAATATCAAAATTTCAATGCGAGGTCGGGTGTTTTGGGGCTGATTTCCCATACCCTCCCCAAAGGGTCCAGGCTTGGCCTGGCGAAGACTTCAACGATGGATCCCAAAACAGTCAAACGACTTTTGCCCCTTTTCCATCGGCCCCCTTTCCGTCTTTTATTTTCACTCCCACTTCTGTAAATCATCCGTCCCACTTCGTATAAATCATCCGTCCCACTCTCTGTATAAATCATCTCCCCTCTCTGTATAAATCATCCCTCCCTTGTTTATAAATCTCCCCCTTGCTGTATAAATGTCCGTCCCACTGTGAAAAACATCCTCCCCTCGATGTTTTCATCCCTTCCCTCGCGTATTTCACGTCCCCTCGATGTAAATCATCCATCCCACTTGCTGATAAATCATCCGTCCCCCGCGTATAAACGTCCGTCCCACCGGTATAAACACCGTCCCCCCGATGAAAAACATCCGTTCCCTCGCTGTAAAATCATCCCTCCCCTCGAATGAATCACGTCCCCTGGGGTATGAAGATCCGTCCCTGGCCTCAAAAAAACCGTCCCACGGCTGTAAAATCATCCTCCCACTAGCTATATAAATCATCCGTCCCCCGATGTTAAAACACGTCCCACTCGATGTTAAAAACATCCGTCCCACGGCGAAAATTATCCCCCACGGCTGAAAATATCCGTCCCCCTTGCTTTAAAACATCCTCGCCACTGCTGTATAAATCATCTGTCCGTCTCTGATAAAAACATCTGTCCCCTGGCTGTATAAATCATCCACCCACTCTGTAAAAATCATCCGTCCCACTCACGTATAAATCATCCGTCCCACTGGCTGTATAAAAAACCCTCCCCCCCTTTTAAAAAACATCTGTCCCCACCTGCCATAAGTCATCCTCGCACTTTTGAGAAATCATGAATCCGACTCGTTGATAATTTATTCGTCCCCTTTTGTTAAACCATTCGTTCCACCTCTGTATAAATCATCTGTTCCACCCCGTATAAATCATCTGTTCCCTGTATAAATATTTCCCATTTTAAATTTTTCCTTTCGTATAAATCATCTTTCCACTCTCTGTATAAACCATTCGTTCCCTTCTTTTAAATCATCTGTTCCACTTCTGTATAAATCATCTGTTCCCTTCATAAACCATTCGTTCCACTTCTGAATAAATCTTTTTCCCCCTGTATAAATCATTGTCCCACTCTCTGATAAATCATCTGTTCCACTCTCTGTATAAATCCCTCCCCTCTCTGTATAAACATCTGTTCTTTCGAAAAAAATTTTGTCCCACTTTCTGTATAAATCATCTTTCCCTCTCTGTATAAATCATTTTCCCCCTTCTGTATAAATCATTTGTCCCACTCCTGTATAAACCCCTCTGTCCCCCTGCTTATAAATATCTGTCCCACTGCTTTAAAAAATCTTCCCCCTGCTTATAAAACATCCTTATTCTGTATAAATCATCTGTCCCACTCCCTTTTAAATCATCTGTCCCCTCGCTATAAATCATCTGTCCACCGCTGTAAATCATTGTTTCCATTTTTTAAACATTTCCCAATTTCTCGATAAATCATCGTTCCCTTCTGAAAATCATCTGTTCCCTTTTGTATAAACCATTGTTCCCCCTTTTTTTAAATCATTTTTCCACTCCTTTAAATCATTGCCCTCTCTGTATAAAAATTTTTCGTCCCACTCTGTATAAAATTGTTCCATTTCTGTAAAATCATTCGTCCCCTCTCTGTATAAACTTCTCCCACTCTTTTAAATCATCTTTCCCCTCTGTAAAACTTGGGCCCACTCGTATAAATACGTTGCTCTTTTTAAATCATCTGTCCCCTCTCTTTTAATCTCTTTCCCACTCGCTGTATAAAACATCTGTCCCACCCGTTAAATCATCCTTCCCCTCTTTAAAAACATTTGTCCCACTCCATGCTCGACTGTCGGAAAAATTTTTTTACTGCCCTTCAGATCCGACACCTCTACTTTCAAAACACAGATCTACCACATCAGCTCAAACAGCCTCCCATCAGCCAACTTAGCCACCCCATCAGCTCCACTTACCACCACATCATAACTCCAGCTCACCACATCAGAACCGCTCATGTTCGGGAATTTTTTGGGTCGACTTCCAAAATTTGTCTTAGCTTTCGTAGGTTTACAAACATCAGGGTTTTCAAACCATTTCTTCAAGTAACCAAATACTGATCATCATCATCAAGCAGTTTCCCCCGGAACTTGATTCCCAAAACCCGTTCTGAAAACTCTGTTCGGGTTGAAAGGGGGCAGTCATTCTCAGATTAATGACATCTTTTCACCCATGTCTCAAGGTCTTCCTCTCATTCTTCTTCAGGCACCCTTCCCACCAAAATTATTTTCTAGACACTCAGTCATTTGATGTGTCCAAAATATTTAATTTTTCTTGTTTTATGCTCTTAATAGCAATCTCTTAATATCAAGCTGTTGCAGAACATAGTGTTTGTTCTTTTCTGTCCATGATATTCTAAGTACTCTTCTGTAGCATTTGCATTCAAAGGCATTAATGATCTTCTCCGTCGCTTTGTCAATGGTTCATTTCTCACAACCATATGTTGCCAAGAGAAAAACACAAGCTCTTAAACACGTGAGTTTTATTCTTATGTCAGTTCCCTTCCATAGGTTAGTTAGTTCTTTTTGTTTTTGTAAAGCAATACTCAGTCTTCTTTTAATTTCTTTTATAGCATTCTTTTTATAGCATTTTGTTATAGCATTCTTTTATAGCATTTTTTATAGCATTCTTTTATAGCATTTTTATAGCATCTTTTATAACATTATAATTATTATGTTAGAGTGTTATTATTATTTAGTTTATTTCTATTATTAATTAATATTAATATATATTATTTCAATTTGTTGAGTTGTACTCCTGTCATGTTTTTCTATTTGATTTGTGCAACCAAAGTACCACTGATCTAAGATTAATATATTAGTTCAGTTATCCCAGAATCTGAGAGGAAAGAATCCAGTGATACCCTCACACTGCAA
>JADZMA010003209.1:0-10050 GCA_020796225.1 Arion vulgaris
ATTTTGATAACGGCGGGCGACCTGTTGCTCAGCCACCAAGACAGAGTCCTGGGCAGCAGTGATCTCCATAGTCATGCTCGGTGTTGTTGCCTCGAAAGCGCCGCAGTCCACATGAAGTGTGCAATACTCAGACAGATGGTGTGCAATTTCTGTGGAAAGGGAACAGAGCTATACAGGGTCAAACCCGATGCAATGAAGTCAAACCTCGGAAGACCTGTTCATAACAAACATTCACTTTACAAATATTCTCTACTGAAATTCTTCTACTTGTCTGCAGACTTTGTAATCACCTTCCAGTACCATGGTCTCTTCTCTCTATCTGTAGATAGCTGAATGTTAAAGCCTCAATTACAGCCTTAAGTCAGTTTAGAAAGCAATAAAACTTACATACTTTCAATACACACATCTCTTCGCCTGTTTAGGCTCATAGCAACGAACAACACATAGGGACGTTCTGTAGTTTGTACTTGTAAGGCCATAAAGTGCGTGGAGAAGTTAATAAACTGAAGATAAGGGTGTGATTTAATATCAGGTTTTAACCAGTGGTTCTAAAACTGGAGATGTGGGTCTAACGTGTGTTATTATTTGTAAAATTTTGAGAGCACTGGTTTAAAAAAATGTAATTTAAACTGGATAAATATTTCTTTCTCTCTGAACTCCGTAGTATAAAGCATCAACAAATTTCCTCCAACCAGATCTGTCTTGAGCAAGCCAGTTGAGTTCATTCCAGGTCTTTCCCTGCCTCTTCTCTATCTCTGTCTACAGTTCGTCACTATGTCAGTAACCCAATAACTCTCTCTGATCTCCCGGTTTCCATTTCAAAGCAACATCTGGGTATCTTCTTCTTCTTGACTTCTTCAACTGCTCCCTATCGAGCACTTGTCAACCACTCTGTGTGATTTGTATGTGATCTGAGCCTAACAGCGATTGCGTGTTGTGCCAGTTATGCGCCTACAAGTAGGTCAGCACATCCCATTTCTGCGCTGCTTTTATTTACTAGGGTAGCATCCTAGGGCCTACATCAGTTGCCTCTTAGATATATTGTAGGTCGCAGTGGTAATATTCTTTGCTTCCCAGGCCCGCACCACACGGGCGATGTGGGTGTCTAATATTCTGTATTCTTAATGTAGATCCCAACCACTTCTATCTCATAGGTTTTATTTGATCTTTTATTGATGTATGTACATCGATGATGTCGTATTTGGTACCATTTTATTTCCTTTGATGTTATTGATGTATGTACATCAGGTGATGTCAGCTCTTTGATGTTATTGATGTATGTACATCAGGTGATGTCAGCTCTGTGATGTTATTGATGTATGTACATCAGGTGATGTCAGTATTTGGTATATGGTACCAACAAATTCGGAGAATGATTCTGAGACATCTTCCCTCAAAGCCTCTTATGCGATTGTCTGTCTTGGCCCTTGTTTTCCTTGTCTCTGATTCATACAGTAGAACTGAGCGCACATTGAGTTTGCATATATAGTTTAGCATGTGTCATGTAAGCCGATCATCTTCAGTAGAACTGAGCCATTTTTGCATATATAGTTTAGCATGTGTCCTGTAAGCCGATCATCTTCAGTAAAACTGAGCACCATTGAGTTTCATATATAGTTTAGCATATGTCCTGTAACCGATCATCTCTTTATTATTTATATATATATATAGCGAAACGCGTAAAAACAAAGTACTGTAGTTTTACAAAATACAAAAACAATAACAATAACCAGCTCCGTTTCGACCAAAAGGCCTTTATCTAGCAAAGGATACAACAGAAGTGAAGAAAAATATATAGATGGATCGAATATACCTTCTTGTACATCAGAATAATTTATGTTAGATTATTATTATTATTAACATAGTTTTAGATGCAGACGTGGGACATCTGGCATATGAGAGAGGAGAAATTCGAAGGATTGTTGGGGTGGTAAGTTCTACCTAGGACACTATTGGAATAGGATTTTTGGTAAGAATCCTAGGAAACCAGTGAATATTATCAATAAATAGACAATGTACAAGTTGTAGGAACTTAAAAAAAAACAATAACAAATTACCAAACACAAGATTCGAGACAATTACCCTTATTTCTTACTGAGCACCATTGTCGAATGGCTCACTGGTTGTGTCCGAGAACGCTCGTATTGCTAGGCTAGGCAATGGGTGTCGTAAGAACGCTCGTATTGCTAGGCTAGGCAATGGTGTCGTAAGAAATGAGGGTAAATGGTTCGAATCTTGTGTTTTAATTTGTTTTAAACTCCATGTCCAGCAAAAGCAAGTCGATGATGATAGTGAAAATAGCTTTACAGGTGCTTTTCAGGAAGTCACTTAAATTATAGCCGACGGAATCACTAGTGACATGCACCTCTCAAGTCAGAGTAAGGTTTGCCTGAATGGCGAGAGACATTGATGACTAGGAAAGCAAGTTTCACTCAAAAAACCAGTTAAGGTGCCATATTATTTGTTTGTTATGTAGGGGATTCAAGCTACTGTAACTGCTAAAGACGTGTATAAACGTTTTTCCCACTAAAGACGCATTAACACGTCTATTATTATCTCTCCTCTATGGGCTAAAGACATGTTAACACGTTATACATTTCTACTGTCACTTCTATAGGCGTACATTCACGTTATGACTAGAAGCAAAAGTAGCTATTTTTAGCTTCAGCCTTCAGAAAAGTATGTAGCACAGAAAGGTTAAGTCAGGTGCCCCTTTCAACCTAAGACTAGACCTATTGGTTATATCAGAGCGTGTAGGTAAACAAGAGCTGAGGAAATAGAAATTTCTTTAGGAGACTTCAAAGTATATATAATGTGCCATATTAGGAATTCTTTGTAGTCTCTGTAGTGTAGAAGTTAGGAGACTTCAAAGTTATATATATGTCATATTAGGATTACTTGGTAATCTCTGTAGTGTAAGTTAGGAGA
Organism: Arion vulgaris; assembly: GCA_020796225.1. Taxonomy (NCBI): domain Eukaryota; kingdom Metazoa; phylum Mollusca; class Gastropoda; order Stylommatophora; family Arionidae; genus Arion; species Arion vulgaris. The sequence continues at coordinate 2,929 of JADZMA010003209.1, forward strand.
CTTCCAAAGTATATATAATGTGTCATATTAGATTCTTTGGTAGTCTCTGTAGTGTAGAAGTTAGGAGACTTCAATATATATATATGTCATATTAGGATTACTTTGGTAGTCTCTGTAGTGTAGAAGTTAGGAGACTTCAAAGTATATATAATGTGTCATATTAGGATTACTTTGGTAGTCTCTGTAGTGTAGAAGTTAGGAGACTTCAAGTATATAATGTGTCATATTAGGATTACTTTTGGTAGTCTCAGTGTAAGTTAGGAGACTTCAAAGTATATATAATGTGTCATATTAGGAGTACTTTGGTAGTCTCTGTAGTGTAGAAGTTAGGAGACTTCAAAGTATATATAATGTGTCATATTAGGAGTACTTTGGTAGTCTCTGTAGTGTGAAGTTAGAGATCGTCTCTCTGCCAAAGGTACCCGTTCTCTCCCTCGTGGAACTATCAGGATATTTTTCCAGACATCCTGATCTCCAGTGTAGGTGAGATCGAGTTCCAAGTCCTATCGGGACGGACGATAAAACGTAGGTCCCGTGTTCAATGTGAGCAGATAAAATAACCCTTGGCAGTTCAAAATCGAGAAGAGAAGGCTGAAAAGTCACTAGACGGGCAAAATTAACTAGAAAAAAGATTGCAAATAAAATTCCTACAAAATATCTTCAAAAGTAAATCAGGGACCCTCGCTGGCTACGAGCTCGTGCACTGCAGCTGAGATATTCATATGTCAGAAAGAGATCAGATCACATATGATTACTCACCGAAGTGCAATGATGACGATCCCATCAATCAATCAATCAATCAATCAATCAATCAATTGTGTGCAATGATTGCGATTAAATTCATAGCGATCGGGCGAGAAAGAAAACACCATAACAATAATAACAACAACAATATCAACGAACATATCATTCTTGTAGTAAGGCTGGAAACCTTCCAGACAGACTAAGGTTCGGATCTGTTATCGCATGTCTGTTTAACCAGACAACTCCATATACCTGTGTAATGTTTACCTGCCGCTTCGCTTGCATCATCTTAAGAATGTAATGTTGAAGAAGGATGTGAAACAAGAAGATAGACTCACAAGTTATAGGATAACATCAACAAATTAGCAAACAACAGTTTGACAAAATGCACCACCAGGAAGATTCATTATAACCCGTCTTTAATCGGGATGCCAAATCAGATCTGCAGAAGATTATCTTTCTATTTGTTTCGTTTTGTTTAAAATATTGTCTATATATTCAATGTTGTCTCTTGTATCCTTCAATCCGTTCGTTCGCTTGAAATATTGTCTATATATTCAATGGTGTCTCTGTATCCTTTCCTTACTTTTGTTCGCTTGAAATATTGTCTATATATTCGATGTTGTCTCTTGTATCCTTCTTTCCTTTCGTTTTGTTTGAAATATTGTCTATATATTCAATGTTGTTTCTTGTATCCTTCTTTCCTTTCGTTCGCTTGAAATATTGTCTATATATTCAATGTTGTCTCTTTATCTTTATCCGTTCGTTTTGTTTAAAATATTGTCTATATATTCAATGTTGTCTCTTGTATCCTTCAATCCGTTCGTTCGCTTGAAATATTGTCTATATATTCAATATTGTCACTGTATCCTTCCTCCTTTCGTTGGCTTTAAATCTATATATTCAATGATTTCTTGTATCTTCCTTCCTTTGTTCGCTTGAAATATTGTCTATATATTCAATGTTGTTTCCTGTATCCTTCCTTCCTTTCGTTCACTTGAAATATTGTCTTTATATTCAATGTTGTCTCTTGTATCCTTCATTTCGTTCGCTTGAAATATTGTCTATATATTCAATGTTGTTTCTTGTATCCTTCAATCGTTCGTTCACTTGAAATATTGTCTATATATTCAATGTTGTTTCTTGTATCCTTCAATCCGTTCGTTCGCTTGAAATATTGTCTATATATTCAATGTTGTCTCTTGATCCTTCCTCTTTTGTTCTTGAAATATTGTCTATATATTCAATGTTGTCTCTTGTATCTTTCCTCCCTTTCGTTGGCTTTAAATCTATATATTCAATGTTGTCTCTTGTATCCTTCCTTCCTTTCGTTCGCTTGAAATATTCTCTATATATTCAATGTTGTCTTGTATCCTTCCTTCCTTTCGTTCACTTGAAATATTGTCTATATATTCAATATTTTCTCTTGTATCCTTCCTTCCTTTCGTTCCTTGAAATATTGTCTATATATTCAATGTTGTCTCTTGTATCCTTCCTTACTTTTGTTCGCTTGAAATATTGTCTATATATTCGATGTTGTCTCTTGTATCCTTCCTTCCTTTTGTTCGCTTGAAATATTGCCTATATATTTAATGTTGTCTCTTGTATACTTCCTTACGTCTGTTTGCCTGAAATATTGTCTATATATTCAATGTTGTCTCTTGTATCCTTCTTTCCTTTCGTTTTGTTTGAAATATTGTCTATATATTCAATGTTGTCTCTTGTATCCTTCCTTCCTTTTTGTTCGCTTGAAATATTGTCTATATATTTAATGTTGTCTTTATACTTCCTTACGTCTGTTTGCCTGAAATATTGTCCATATATTCAATGTTGTTTCTTGTATCCTTCTTTCCTTTCGTTTGCTTGAAATATTGTCTATATATTTAATGTTGTCTCTGTCTTTGTAGCTCTCTCTGGGTTTCTGTGGTGTAGTTGTTTTTTCTGTTTTCCGATCCAGAAGCACTTGGCTAAGCTTTTCGGCTCAGTGTCATGGACCATCTTGGCTCGGTGCCAATGAACACCGTAAATCTGGGAACCTGTAGCTTTTCTGCCAGTCCGCGGAGTTGAACCCGCACTTAGAGGACTAGTCACCCGTAGTCCAACGCGCTACGAACACGCTGGGCAAGCGGGCAAGGTGTAGAGGTTAGATGCTCGACTCGCGTTCCAAAAGTACTCGTTGTTTCTTCGTGAAGCGATTGGGATATTTTCCAGAGAGCCTTGATCTATGTGTAGATAGATCGAGTTCCTAGTCCTAGTAGAGACAGACGATAGAACGTTGTTCCAGTCTTCAAGCTGAGCACGTTAAAGAACCCTTAGTCTGAAGATGTGTCGGACGACAAGGTGCAGATACTAGATCTCACACTGAAAACTGCGACACAACACATTCCTTTCTTGTACTGTATCCTGCTATAACTGGCGGGAGAATAAGAACGAACAAGCAGAGAAGAAGAAAAGTTTGAATATAATTTATTCCTCAAACAAAACAGTTTCCACCAGTAGCGGCTCATGATCCTTGTTGTTGGTAGCCAGACACACATTTTCGGAAAAATCATGTTTTTGGATTAGGTTATATTTTAATTTATTAAATAATAAATGAACGTTACACATTATTTTGATGGGGCCTGGCCCTACTGGCTTTTAATGACGAGCCGCCACTGGTTTCGAATGCAAATTACACACACAATTACTCACAAAATTAAAGATGAACGTCATTTCATATGTCACTGCACGCATCTTGCCTATACATTTTATATGTCACGGCCACATCTTGTATACATTTCATATGTCACGACCACACATCTTGTATACATTTTATATGTCACGGCCACACATCTTGTATACATTTCATATGTCACACACACATCTTGATACATTTTATATGTCACGCCACACATCTTGTATACATTTCATATGTCACTGCCACACATCTTGTATACATTTCATATGTCACGACCACACATCTTGTATACATTTTATATTACGGCCACACATCTTGTATACATTTCATATGTCACTGCCACGCATCTTGTATACATTTTATATGTCACGGCCACACATCTTGTATACATTTCATATGTCACTGCCACACATCTTGTATACATTTATATGTCACTACAATCTTGTATACATTTTATATGTCACGGCCACGCATCTTGTATACATTTTATATGTCACGGCCACACATCTTGTATACATTTTATATGTCACGGCCACACATCTTGTATACATTTTATATGTCACGGCCACACATCTTGTATACATTTTATATGTCACTGCCACACATCTTGTATACATTTTATATGTCACTGCCACGCATCTTGTATACATTTTATATGTCACTGCCACACATCTTGTATACATTTCATATGTCACTGCACACATCTTGTACATTTTATATGTCACTGCCACACATCTTGTATACATTTAATATGTCACTGCCACACATCTTGTATACATTTAATATGTCACTGCCACACATCTTGTATACATTTTATATGTCACTGCCAGGCATCTTGTATACATCATCATCATCAAGTAGCTTGTTCCTTCTGGAACCTGGCTTATATAACAGCATTCCTGAAAAACTCTCGGTTCTGTGCAAGTTGATCAGCAGCACTCATTCTCAGATCTCAGACATCTTGCATCCATCGTCTTCAGGTCTTCCTGTCATTCTTCTTCCAGGCACCATTCCCTCAAAATTATCTTCTCTAGGCACTCATGTCGTTTGATGTATCCGAAATATTTAATGTTCCTTGTTTTATGCTTTGTAAAAACCAACTCTCTTTAATATCAAGGTGTTGCAGAACAGAAGCGTTTGTTCTTTTTCTCTGTCCATGATATTCTAAGTATTCTTCTGTAGCATTTGCATTCAAAGACATTACTGATCTTGTATACACAACCAACAACAAAAGATAAAAATAAATAAAGACATGTGAGTAATAGGGTCCCGGTCCAGGTCAGAAATCATATCTTTAGAAATGTTTGATTTCTGAACTTTACCATAAATCTATGACCATGATTGTTGTAAACTAGGTCACAAGTTGTTTACATTTGTCTAGAAGGAACTGTTGAAAATTGTCATGATTTTCCTGTTTGTCGTCTGCCTAGTTCTTACCCTAGTTTTTCTGTCCCTTTGTTCTTTTATTCTACGTTTGTCTTTGTAATGTTACTCTCTATTATTTCTGTCGTTTTTTTCTTAATCCTGCTGTCAACTGAAATCGTGTTCATTGTTCATATGAGGATCATCTTCATGGCACATCGGACATGTCCATAACTGTTCCGATCTCCTTCCAAGCATGTATCTCAGTGTGTTTAGACAGAGCCAACTATAAACTACTGGGCCTTTGCTCAGGTAAATATGGGAAATCAGACCCAACTACACCACGTGACCTCGCATTCCAGTATTGGTGTATATAGACAATTCATTTTAAAATCAACACAAAATGCTAACTCAAAGTCATATTATACAACAAGTTAGGTTTAACAATAAGGAATATCAATATTATAAATATTATTCATCAATAAATAACCATAGACTCACAGAATTGAGTAAAACTGCAAAAAAGCGTGCATTGTTCTATCAATCATCTGTATTTCAGATCCCTTTTCTTATCTAGGTCAGGAATACCCAGCCAGTTGTCTGGCCTGTGCTAAACCTGGCTGTGGTTTAGACTTAACCTCCTGTTCTGTGTTGGTTGATGTATCTACTGGGTTTCTCTCATGGTTTTTCCATCTTGCCGTCATATCGGTATCTCGTAGCTTGGCAGTCGGTTATAGAAATGTCCATTATCTTCTTCATAGCTTGGACGTCGGTTATAGAGAATGTCCATTATCTTCTTCATAGCTTGGGCAGTCGGTTATAGAGAATGTCCGTTATCTTCTTCGTTGAACTTGGACAGTCGGTTATAGAGAATGTCCATTATCTTCTTCATAGCTTGGACAGTCGGTTATAGAGAATGTCCATTATCTTCTTCATAGCTTGGGCAGTCGGTTATAGAGAATGTCCGTTATCTTCTTCGTTGAACTTGGACAGGTCGGTTATGAGAATGTCATTATCTTCTTCATAGCTTGGACAGTCGGTTTTAGAGAATGTCCATTATCTTCTTCGTTGAACTTGGACAGTCGGTTATGAGAATGTCGTTATCTTCTTCGTTGAACTTGGGCGTCGGTTATAGAGAATGTCCATTATCTTCTTCATAGCTTGGACAGTCGGTTATAGAATGCCGTTATCTTCTTTATAGCTTGGGAAGTCGGTTATAGAGAATGTCCATTATCTTCTTCATAGCTTGGACAGTCGGTTATAGAGAATGTCCGTTATCTTCTTCATAGCTTGGACAGTCGGTTATAGAGAATGTCCATTATCTTCTTCATAGCTTGGACAGTCGGTTATAGAGAATGTCCGTTATCTTCTTCATAGCTTGGGAAGTCGGTTATGAGAATATCCATATCTTCTTCATAGCTTGGACAGTCGGTTATAGAGAATGTCCATTATCTTCTTCATAGCTTGGACAGTCGGTTATAGAGAATGTCCAGTTACTTCTTCGTTGAACTTGGGCAGTCGGTTATGAGAATGCCGTTATCTTCTTCATAAGCTTGGCGTCGGTTATAGAGAATGTCCATTATCTTCTTCATAGCTTGGACAGTCGGTTATAGAGAATGTCCGTTATCTTCTTCGTTGAATAGAAAAAAAACTGTCGTTACTGATCGTAAACTGTCGTAAACTAATACCACTCTTTAGGGCGGTGTAGGACAGGAAGGACGCAAGCCTGTGAAATTTAATGGCCGCATGGCTAGTGCAGTCGCCGCGAAACTTCTTCTGTTAGGATGTTTTCTTTATGCCCTCGACAGAAAAAAACTCCTAGGCCTTACCGGGGACTGAACCCGGTATCAGATATGGTAGCTGCGCTCTAATACATTCAGCCAGACATTGAATGGAACCCGCAAACAAATGAAAAAGTGGGACATCCAAACAGTCATGAAGACGGGATCATCTTGAAGAAGGCAAAAATGCTTGAAAAATCTAGGAAACCATTAGGAAAACAGACAGAGACGGAGAAAAATAGCGAACAATTATTGAGTTCCTATACTCTACAAGAAGAGGAGAAAAATGGCAGACAATTATTGAGTTCCTATACTCTATGAAGAGGAGAAAAAGGCGAACAATTATTGAGGTCCTATACTCTACAGAAGAGGAGAAAATGCGACAATTATTGAGTCCTATACTCTACAAGAAAGGAGAAAAATGGCGAACAATTATTGGGTCCTACTCTACAAGAAGCAGAAAAATGGCGAACAATTATTGTGTTGAAATCATCGTAACGTTATGTCTTCTATTAGAGTATTGCTGGTGTCGCGTTTCTCTAGAGAAGGCATATTCTA
>JADZMA010003210.1:0-10048 GCA_020796225.1 Arion vulgaris
TAGGCATAGGGGGAGGCATATGATAGCGAATAGGGTAGTGCAAGGAAGGGCCCAAGGGGGCATCAGTGGGGCAAGGGGGCGCTTTTGGGGGCCCGGGGGGTTTTGCGATCTTTTTGGGAGCCAGAAAGGCCGGGGGCGCATAGGGAGCGCAAGGATAACCAAGGGTAGTGCATTGGGTGGGAAATAGGGGAGCGCATAGAATATCGCATTGGGTAACGATAAAGCACATTTGGGTAGCCACGGATGGGGATAGATTTAAGCATAGGGAAACGCAAAGAATAGGGATTAGATGGGGCATGGGGGGCGCATAGGTTGGCATAGGATTGCGCAACGGTAGCAAACGGATATCGCATACGGTAGTATGGGGTAGCCATAGGATACACATTTTAAGTCACAGGGAGCGCAAGAACATGGGGGCCCCAGGGGAGCGCAGGTTGCCAGGGGGTGCCTTTTGGCGAATAGGGAGCATGGATAGCGCATTCAGTGGGCATAGGGTAGCGCTTGGTATCGTTTCGTAGCGCATAGAATAGCGCATGGATAGCGCACTAGGGTAAGCATATGATAACACATAATAGCGCACAGGATAGCACAAAGGGTAGCGCATAGTTATGCATAGGATAGCGCAAGGATAATAGCATTGGATAGCGACATAGGTAGCGCACAGGATGAGCTATAGGTAGCGCATAGGATATCACATAGGATAGCGCATTTAAGTGCAAAGCTACGCATAGGGTACACATATGGAAGGCATAGGGTAGCGCTATGAGCGATAGTGGCATAGGGTAGCGCATTTGGTAGCGATAGGAGTGACCTGCATCAGGATAATGCATAGGATGGCATTCAGTGGGGCATAGGGTAGCGCATAGAATAGCTGTACGCATTGGATAACATAGGATAGCATGTGATAGCCGCACAAGGGTAGCGCATAGATTATACATAGGAAGCGCAAAGAATAGCGCATTAGGATGGGCATAGGGTGCGCCAATAGGTTTTGAGATAGGATAGCGCATAGGTAGCAAACAGGATATCGCATACGGTAGGCATAGGATACGCATAGGATGGCGCATTTTATAGTGCACAGGTAGCGCATAGGAAGCACATGGTAGCGCACAGGGTAGCGCATAGGTTAGTGCATAGGGTAGTGCATATGGTAGCGAATAGGGTAGTGCATAGGATAGCGCATTCCAGTGGGGCAAGGGTAGCTGTACGATTGGGTATCGTTTCAGGGTAGCGCATAGAATAGCTGATGGATAGCAGCACAGGGTAGCGCATATGATGCACACATAATAGCGCACAGGATAGCACAAAAGGGTAGGCTGCATAGCTTAATGCATAGGATAGCGCATAGGATAGCACATTGGATAGCGTACATGGTAGCGCACTAGGATGTAATAAGGATAGCGCATAGGATATCGCATGGGATAGTCGCATTTAAAGGCATAGCGCATAGGGTAGCACATAGGAAGCGCACAGGTGCGCATTAGGATAGTGCAAGGAGTAGTGCATTGGTAGCCTGAATAAGGGTGACTGCATAGGATAGTGCATGAGATGGCGCATTCAGTGGGCATAGGGTAGCGCATAGAATAGGCATTGGATAACGCATAGGATAGCACATTGGATAGCGCACAGGGTGCGCATAGATTATACATGGAGAGCGCAAAAAATTGATAGCATTACAGGAGCATAGGGTAGCCATAGGGTTTTGAATAGGATGGCGCATACGGTAGCAAACAGGATATCGCATAGTAGTGCATAGGATAGCGCATAGGATAGCACATTTTATAGTGCACAGGGTAGCCATAGGGAGAAACGCACAGTGGCTTAGTTGGCACTAGAAGGGAGCGCATAGGTTAGTACATAGTTTTGCGCTTTGGGTATGGATAGGGTAGCCTTCGGGTATCGTTCGGTAGCGCTTAGAATAGCGCATGGATAGCGCACTAGGGTAGCGCTATGATAGCCACAATACGCACAGGATAGCACAAAGAGTAACTCATAGATTAATGCATAGGACAGCGCATACGATAGCGCATTGAATGGGGCATAGTGTAGCGCATAGGATAGCGCATATGATAGTGCATAGGATAGCGCATAGAATAGCAAATTGGATAGCGCACAGGGTAAGCGCATATGATAACACATAATAGCGAACACAGGATAAGCGCATAGGTTTGTGCATAGCATTGCGCATTGGGTAGCAAACAGGATATCATAGGAGCGAAAGCGCATAGGATAAGCGAATAGGAATTGCTTATAGGATAGCGCACTCAGGATAAGCCTCAATGGATAGGAAGCATTTGGTAGAGCATAGGATAGCATACATAATGTACACAGTATAGTGCATAGGATATAGCGCATAGGATGTAGCGCATAGGGTATGAAGAGGATGGTCATAGGAGGTGGCAGATTGGTGTGGTAGGGTTCTGCTTCAAGTATCGTTTTGGTAGCGCATAGAATGAAGCGCATAGGTTAGCGCATAGGATAGCGCATAGTGTAGGGCATAGCGTAGTGCAAAGGGTGGAGCATTCGGTAGTTAATAGGGTAGCGTTTCGTTATCGTTTCGGGTAGCGGTAGAACAGCGCATGATAGCGCATAGGATAGCACATATGGTAGCGCATGTGGTAGCGCATAGGATAGAGCATAGAATAGCGCAATGGATGCGGCATTGGGTAGATCATAGGATAACACACATAGTAGCGCACAGGATAACGCACAGGATAGACCACAGTGCGGCGCATGGGGCTAGCGCATATGGTGGCGCATGGTAAGCGCATATGGTAGCGAATAGTGTAGCGACATAGTAGCGCACAGGATAACGCACAGGGTAGTTCACTGGATTGTAGCGCATAGGATGGCGCATAGGATAGCGCAATTATATCTGAAGAGGATAGCGCATAGGGTAACGCGTTGGGTAGCGGAGTAGGGTTATTGCTTCGGGTATCGTTTTGGGTGGCGCATAGGATATCGCATAGGGTAGCGTATAGGAAAGCGCATAGGGTAGTGCATAGGATGAAGGCATAGTGCTGGGACATAGCGTGGGTGCAAGGTGAGTGCATTCGGTAGCTTTAAGGGTAGCGTTTCGGGTATCGTTTCGGTTAGCGCTTTTATACAGAGAAAAGTACAATACTTCATGGCACGGCAAAGACAGTAGGCCTCAAAACAAACACAGGAAAAACAAAAATTATGACACACAGTGAAATCAACAACCAATGTTAGAAAAATAGAAACACTGGAAAAGGTTGAGCAGTTTACAGCAGTAGCGTACTGACACTAAATGGTGGCACAGAGGAAGATATAAAATCACGTCTAAGTAAGGCCAGAACCGCTTTTGCAGAAATGGAAACCAGTATAGGTCAAATCTACAATAGGACCACAAAGCTCAAACTCTATAAGCATTGTTTTTCCAGTTTTTGCTCTACGGATCGGAGTGTTGGAGGATGACCAAGGAGATACTAGCAGGCTGTCAGTTTTCCACCACTCTTGTCTTCGCAGAATCTTGCGAGAATCTTTTTGTGGTAAAAATATCCAATAACCAACTTTACTCCAAGACACAAGACAGAGGCAATGAATGACATACTCGAAAGAAGATGGAAATGGCTCGGACATGTTATGAGAATGAGACAAAAATGCCTGCAAAGATATCCCTCACTTGGACTGAAGGAAAGAAAGAAAAGGCAGACAACGGACAACATGGAGGCGCATGAAAGAAGAGGAACTGGACACCGCATCTCTGACGTGGGGTTCTGCATGAAGGTTGCACGGGACAGGAGAGCATGGGAGTCCTTTCTGAAGCCCCCATGTGTCACTAGGCATGACAGGATTAGGTAAATAAGTAAGTTCGGGTAGCGCTTAGAATAGTATAGAGGAAGTGGCTATAGGACAGCGCATAGAATAGCCCGCAATGGATGAGGCAGTGGGTAGAACATGGGATAGCACACATATTGGCCTGCAGGATAGCGCAGGATGGCTGCTGAGTGTAGCGCATAGGATAGCGCATAAGGTAGCGCATATGGTAGCGCATATGGTAGCGAATAGGGTAGCGCATAGGACAGCGCATAGAATAGCGCAATGGATGAGGCATTGGGTAGAGCAAAGGATAGCACACATAGTAGCGCACAGGGTAGCTACAGGGTAGCGTATAGGGTAGCACAGAGGATAGCGCATAGGGTATCACAGAGGATAGCGCATAGGGTGGCCGCATTAGGTGGCGCATATGGTAGCGTATAGTGTAGCCATAGGATAGCGCAAAGGATGAGGCATTGGGTAGAGACATAGGATAGCAAACATAGTAGCGCCTGGGGATAGCGCACAGGAGGTAGCCCTGTTGGTTAGTGTATTAAAGGGTAAGCGCATAGGATAGCGCATAGGGTAGCACAGATGATAGCATAAGGGCAGCGCGTTAGGTAGCGGGTAGGGTTATTGCTTCGGGTATCGTTTTGGGTAGTGCTTAGAATAGCGCATAGACTAGCGCATAGGATAGCGCATAGGGTAGCGCATATGGTAGCGCATATGGTGGCGAATATAGGGTAGCGCATAGGACAGCGCATAGAATGGGCGCAATGGATGAGAACATTGGGTAGAGCATAGGATAGCACACATAGTAGCGCACAAGATAGCGCACAGGGTAGCGCATTGGTTAGTGCATAGGATAGCGCATAGGATAGCGCATAGGGTAACACAGATGATAGCGCATAGGGTAGCGCGTTAGGTAGCGGGTAGGGTTGTGCTTCGGGTATCGTTTTGGGTGGCGCATAGGATGGCGCATAGGGTAGCGCAAGGTATGGGGCATAGCGCATAGGTACATAGGATAGCGATAGTGGTATCGCTATAGGTAGTTAGGAGCATAGGCGCTAGGTAGCGCATAGGATAGCGCATAGGATAGCGCATAGGGTGGCGCATTAGGTAGCATTGGTAGCGAATGGAGTTGGGTATCATGCGATAGTAGCGCAAGGATAGGCGGTAGCATAGGATAGCCCATATAGCAAGGATAGCGCATAGGTAGCGCATATGGATAGTGCATTGGATAGGCATGGGTAGCGCATAGGATTAGGATCGATAGGGTAGCGCAGATAGGATGATTATCATTAGGTGGTAGAAGCGCAAAGATAGCGCATAGGATGATAAAGGCATAGGATAGCACATGGATAGCGCACAGGGTAGCACAGGATAGCGCATAGGTTAGTGCATAGGATTGCACATTGGGTAGCGAACAGGAATAGCATAGCGATAGGCGCATAGGATAGCATAGTGCAGGCTAGCGCATAGGGTCTTACATGGTAGCCACAGGGTGCGCATGGATAGTGCATAGGGTAGTGCATATGGTGATAGGGTAGGGCATAGGATAGCGCATAGGATGGCGCATTCATGGGAGCATAGGGTAGCGCTTGGGTAGCCGGATAGGGTAGCGCTTCGAGTATCGTTCAGGTTGCGCTTAGAATAGCACGATGGATAGCACACAGGAGTAACGCATATGATGCACACATAATAGCGACAGGATAGCACATAGGGTAGCGCATATATTAATGCATAGGACAGCGCATACGATAGCGCATTGAATGGGGCATAAAAGGGTAGCCATAGGATAGCGCATAGGATAAGCATAGGATAGCACTTTGGGTAGCGCACAGGGGAAAACATATGATAGCACCTTGGCAGGAAACCAATTGAAAAGCCCCAAATAAAAAGGGTATGATAACGCAAAGGTTGCCGGCATTTATAGTCCCCAGGGTAAACGCTTAAAAAGGGGGCACACATGGTAGCGGGAAATGGCCTGGGTTACCCGCATAGGGTAGCGCATAGGATGGGGCATAGGGTAGTGCATATGGTAGCAAAGGGTAGTGCATAGGATAAAGGGGATGGGGTAGCGCAGAGGTTTTTCCCTGGATAATAAAAGGTTAGCGTTTTTGTTGCGGGTGGGGTTGTGCTTCGTGTATCGTTTTTGGGTAGGCTTAAGGGGGGAATCGGGGAGTGCATAGGATAGCGCATAGGATAGCCCTAGGGTAGCACATATGGTAGCGCATAGGGTAGCGCATAGGGTAGCGCAAAAAATGGGAAAAAGGGTGGCCCCATTGGGGGGGGCATAGGGTGGCGTTTTTTAGTAGCGGATAAGGGTAGCCCCCTTTGGGTATCGTTTTGGATAAAACGCTTAGAAAAGCCCCCTTCCCTTTTGGGTTAAAAAGGGGAGCGCATAGGATAACGCTTTTAAAAGCGCAATTAAAATGGGGCATAGGGTTTGCGCATAGGATAACGCGTTTGGGTAGCGCATGGGGTGGCGTATTCAGTGGGGCATAAATTTTCCTCTGTGTAACGATAGGAAGCCCCCTTTGGGGATCGTTTCGGGAACGCTTAGAAAAAGGATCAAGGGAGCGTATAGGGTTGCATGGGGTTAAACCTTTGGATAAGGGGCATTGGATAGCGCACAGGGTAGCGCATAGATTAAAGCTAGGACAGCTCAAATAATAAGGCATTTGATGGGGAATAAGGGGGGCGCATAGAATGTTGCATGCCCGCGGATAGGATAGTTTTAGGATAGCGCATAGTGTAAACGATATGACAGCGCATAGGGGGTCCATATGATATCATAAGGTACCCTATGGTAACGCATGGGGGGGCGCATAGGTAGCGCATGGGGTGGCGCATTCGGTGGGGCATGGGTAGCCCCTTTTGGGGATTTGGGTAGGGTAAACGCTTCCCGGGGATCGTTTCGGGTAAACGCTTAGAATAGTGTTGTAAACGCGGGTGGGGCATGGGTAATTTTTCGGGTAACCATAGGATAGTGCATTGAATGGGGCATAGGTTGGGGCATAGAAAAGCACACTGGATAGGGGCCCTGGATATCCCTTGGATAGCACAAAGGGTAAACCATAGATTAAAGGGATAAAGGGCAAGGGAAAGAATAGGCTTAGATGGGACATGGGGGGCACATAGGATGGGGCATAGGATAGAAAATTTGGGTAGCGCACAGGGTGGGGCACAGGATGCGCATAGGTTAGTGCATAGGGTTAACTTTGGGGGCCGAACAGGATATAGCATAAGGTAACCTAGGAACCCATGATACGCATTTTAGTGCACAGGCTGGGGCATAGGGTAGCACACATGGTAGCCTGGGGAAAGGGAGGCGGGCCCTAGGATGGTCATGGGGTGGGGCATTTTGTTGGAATAGGGTAGTGTAGGATAGCGCATTGGGTGGCGCATTCAGTGGGGCATGGGGGCACTTTGGGTGGGATAGGGTAGCGCCCCTTGGGTATCTTTCAAGGGGGCCCTTAGAATAGCCCCCTTGGATAAACCACAGGGGGGCGCATATGATATCACACATAATAGCGCACAGGATTGCACAAAGGGTAGCGCATAGATTAATGCATAGGACAGAGCATACGATAGCGCATTGAATGGGGCATAGGGTAGCGCATAGGATAGCACATAGGATAGCACATATGATAGCACATAGGGTAGCCTACAGTTGGCATAGCGCATAGGGTCAGCGCATATGATATAGGACACATAAAGCGCAACATGGATAGCGCATAGGCCTTAGTGCATAGCATGCATAGGGTAGCATGAACGCAGGGGATATTAGCATAGGGTAGCGCATAGGAAAGCTTTTACAGCGTATGTTGGGAGCGCATTTATAGTAGCCACAGGAGTAGCCATAGGTAGCGCATAGGTTAGCTCAGATACAAGGTAGCGCACTAGGAAAAGCGCATAGGCAGAGTAGTGCATTATAGGTAGCAATAGGGATGACACTAGAGTTAGTGCAAGGTGATTTTTCGTGTTCTTGTAGCTGGTGTAACGGGTCTGTGCTTCGTGTATCGTTTTGGGTAGGCTTAGGTAGCGAATCGGGTAGTGCATAGTGATGCGCATAGGATAGCACATGGGGCGCACATAAGGTAGCGCATAGGATATCGCATACGATAGCGCATTTTATAGTCCACAGGGTAGCGCTTAAGGGTAGCCACTATGGTAGCGCACAGGGTAGCGCATAGGTTACTGCATAGGTGGCGCATAGGATGAGCCATATGGGTAGTGCATATGGTAGCGAATAGGGTAGTGCATAGGATAGGGCATAGGATAGCGCAGAGGTTTGTGCATAGGATAGCGCAAAGGTTAGCGTGTTTTGTTGCGGCTAGGGTTGTGCTTCGTGTATCGTTTGGGTAGCGCTTAGGGTAGCGAATCGGTAGTGCATAGGATAGCGCATAGGATAGCACATAGGGTAGCACATATGGTAGCGCATAGGGTAGCGCATAGGGTAGCGCAAAGATAGCGCATAGGATGCGCATTGGGTGGGGCATAGGGTGGCGTTTTGAGTAGCGGATAGGATAGCGCTTCGTGTATCGTTTCGGATAGCTTAGAAATAGCGCTTCGGTAGCGCATAGGGTAGCGCATAGGATAACGCATATGATAGCACATTAGATGGGGCATAGGGTAGCGCATAGGATAGCGCATTGGATAGCGCATAGGATGGCGTATTCAGTGGGGCATAGGGTAGCGCTCTGGTAGCGGATAGGATAGCGCTTTGGGTATCGTTTCGGGTAACCTAGAATAGCGCTATCAGGTAGCGCATAGGGTAGCGCATAGGATAACGCATAGGATAGCACATTAAGATGGAGCGCCGAGGGTAGCGCATAGGATAGCGCATTGGATGGCGCATAGGATGGCGTATTCAGTGGGGCATAGGGTAGCGCTCTGGGTAGCGGATAGGGTAGCGATTTGGGTATCGTTTCGGAGTAGCAACTTAGAATAGCACAGGATACTTACATAGTAGCGCACAGGATAGCTCACAGGGTAGCGCATTGGATATCATTAGGTAGCACAAAGGGTAGCGCATAGATTAATGTATAGGACAAGCGCAAAGACTATTGCATTAGATGGGACATGGGTAGCACCAGGATAGCGCATAGGATAGCACATGGGATGTACACAGACGGCAGGATACGCGCATGTTAGTCATGGATTGCACATTGGGTAGCGAAAAGGATATAATAAGGTAGTACTGCCGGATATGTCGCATACGATAGCGCATTATATAGTGCACAGGCTAGCGCATAGGGTAGCACACATAGTAGCCTGGTGTGTCGGTTGTTACGGGTAGATATGTAGTAGCAGCAGACAGGTGAGGAGACGCAGAGGATAGCGCATAGGATGGCATCAGTGGGAGCATAGGAAGTGGCGCTGGGTAGCACGGATAGTGTAGCGCTTCGAGTATCGTTACGGGTTGCATGAATAGCACGATGGATAGCACACAGGGTATCGCATGATATCACACATAACAGCGCACAGGATAGCACATGGGGTGGCACATATATTAATGCATAGGACAGCGCATACAAGGCCATTTGCGTTGGATGGGGAATCAGGTAGCGCATGGGATATCAGCGCATGGGATAACGCATAGGATATAGCACGTTAGATGCTTACAGGGTAGCGCATATGATAGCACACAATAGCGAACAGGATGGCGCATAGGTTAGTACACATAGCATTTCGCATAAGGTAGCAAACAGGATATCGTATAGGTAGCGCATAGGATAGCGCAAAGGTTTCGATTTTATAGCGCACGGGGTAGCGCGTAGGAAGCTTACAGGGTAGCGAGGTGCCATAGGTTACTGAAGGGTAGCGCAAGGAGACCCGGGGTAGCATATGGTAGCGAATGGGGAAAAGCATGGATAGGCATAGGATAGCGCAGGGGTTGTGCATAGGATAGCAAAAGTTAGCGGGGTTTGTTGCGCAGGGTGGCTTCGTGTATCGTTTTGGGGCGCTTAGGGAGCGAATCGGAGTGCAAGGATAGCGCATGTGAGCACAGAGAATAGAGCAAGGGAGCGCGTGGGGGCAGGGTAGGGTTTCCCGTTTGGGGGGATCGTTTTGGGTGGCGCATAGGATAGCGCATGGGTAGCGCATGTGGTAGCGCATATTAGATCGAATAGTGCGCATGGATAGCGCATAGAAAGCCAAGGATGAGGCTTTGGGAGAGCAAAGGATAGCCACATAGTAGCGCACAGGGTAGCGCAGGGTCGCATAGGGTAGCTATGTTATGTTATGTTATGTTATGTTATGC
>JADZMA010003211.1:0-10047 GCA_020796225.1 Arion vulgaris
GCTGCTCTTGGACTCCAAAAATCTCTGTCGTTTGTTTGCTATATCTCGATTTGATGTTACTCCCAGGGGTGGCTATTCAACATTTCTCTGTCTTCCTCTGTTTTCCCTACCTCATGTTTGTCTTCCATTCTACTACATAATTTCTCATGGGGGTTTTGGTCTGTTCAAATTTTATGTCACATGCCAAAAATTTTCTAGCAAAATTTGCCACCTCGTCCTTCAAATCTCTCTCACTCATGGCCTCTCAAACCATAATTTACATCCTGAATCATCTTCGGATCGCTTCATCTCCTTTTTCCCGGATCCCCCCCTCATATTTTGTTGTCCTCATCATTAGGTGTTGTGCCTTCTGGCAGGTGATCATGGATTTTTGGGTTTGCTATCATCTCGGGGGATCCCTTTTCCCTCCCAAGATGTCAGGATATCCAAAATTTTCTCTTTTCCCTTCCTCTTGTCTCATCCCCTCGACTTTACCAGTTGTTACAATGTGTTCTAAACCTCCCCCCCTCTCAATGCCAAAAATGATGACTGTCTTTCTTATATTGATGATAAGTTTTCCCCACTGTCTTGTCTCTTTCCCCCTCAACATTCATTTAGCGTCGGGGGATTCTCATCATACTTCTGAAAAACCCCCATTTCTGTAGCCCTATGATTTTCGACTGTGTTTCATTGTCCATGACTGCATCCAATGTCAGTTTTGGTTCTTTTGGGCACTGAAAAACTCGCATTCTGATCGGGATTGAAAAGGACTTTTGCGAAATGCTTCTCATCTTCAGGAATATGTTTTCTTTTCTATTCTGTCTTTTTTTGATCAGCATCTGCCATCTGATGTTACCAGGACTCAGTATTTAAATTTTCACTTGTCTTAGATCAGTCCCATTTACTGTGATGGTGCATTTTGGCAAAATCTGCTTTTTTTTTATCATAGTCAAAAAAATTTTGGAGGGTGGTCACGCCTGCCAGAAAATTTTAAAATTTTCAAATGGGGTGATCTTAAATATCATATAACTTATTCTATGTGAGCTAAATTTATACTGTTGGTATCAAAGATGCAGAATTAAATTCTGAACAATCTGATAATAGTTATCCATGTAAATTAGTATTTTTTTAGTAAAGTATTGTTGTATTTCATGTTATTAAAAAAATCAAATAAAAATGAATGAAAATTCAACTTACCACCAGGAAAATCCATATAATCCATGTATATTGTATCGAATTGATCCACATTTATTTATTACATTTCAACTTGTATTTCATCCTCAGAGAATTTAAAATTAATAACAACTATTACTCTCAAATTCATTTTATCCCACCACTTAAAAGCACAAAAATTCATAAAATTTGGGCATTCATGCCATAAAATAATTGCATTCATGCCATAAACAAAACAACTTTATATACTTTTTAGTAATTTTATTATGTTGCTATTCTAGCCTGGCGGCAATTTGACTTGATGATAAAAAGCAAAACAAGTCTTAGGGTAAGATGTGGGGGTCAGTCCCCCAACAGATAAAATTTGTGCGGTTCAATTTTTGCAGGAGTGCTGCAGACTAGACATTTTCTGTTTTTTGTTGTGTACTCAACTAAATGCATAGCACTTTCTGAGTACACATTACATCTCAGGATCAAATAGTAATTTCCATTCTCAGCTGTGCAGTGTGTTCTAATAACTGCTGAACAAGCATGGATTTGAAATCCCTAAAGCCAGTTTTTTGTTAATCGAGATGAGAAAGTTTGTATAAAATAAAAGAATTATACTGTGCAATTTGAACACCAGAAGAAAATTTTCTTCCACCATTTTTAGGCGTTCAAAATTGCAATAATAAACAATATTTTGGTCCTTTTTGTCACAGCCATTCATTGACTGATTTAAGTCTATAACAAATGGTTTGTCATTGCACAACATTCTCTGCTGAAGCTAGCGATGAGGCAAGTACGCAATATTTTTTTCCTTTTGTCCTCCAACCACGCATAACTCTCTTGCTTCATCAGAAACCACTTAAGACCCCCTGTGTTTTAATTTCAGATTTTTGAGTCCTTGGAAGCTTTTTTCTTTTTGAATCATTTCCCAGTAAAAAAAATTTTCCCCTGTCAAGGAGATAAGTGATAACTGGAAGAGCAGTGTAGTACTATCCGAAAGATGGTGTGACCTTTCTCAATATTTTTGAGTAAAGCCCTGAAAAACACTCGACCCATCTTTGTCAACATCAGAACATAGGTCTCTTTTTCCAAAGTAGAGAAGGATGTTGTAGCGTGCGTTGCGCTGTCAAAAGTCAAATGATTTGATGTGATGCGGGGTTTGATGTATTTAAAATGTTTGTACTTCCATCATCCTTTGAACCAATAACCATTTCATCAATTGAAAAATTCTGGAAGGGATAGAATGCATCTTGGGAAACTACCAACCATTGCATTCAGGGGCGGTTCAATTTTGTGTTTTTACTCGCTCCTGGTTCCCCAGCGTGAAGCATTGTGTGATATATTGCCTCAAACCTACTTCTGTTAGGGAACACCTGAAAAACAAATGGTGAATACCAAAATGTAGGTGTCTTGGTCCAATAATCTCTAATTCTGGGACGCCTGTTTAGCCCCATTACAATTAGCAAAGCTAAAAATCTGTTAATCTCTTCGGGTTTTTTGGTACCCATGATGCTTATACACTGTTTCTTGATACCTCTTTTGGCAATTTTCTCATTTATTTTGAAGACAGCATAGTCATTGATAGAAATAATGAGGTTGTCAATAACTGTATCTGTTAAAATTGTCTGGAAACACCTTAAAGCTGATGATTCATCATATAAAGGAGCAGAAATTCCTGGTGTGTGAGAAGGGGTTTAACCTAAATAAATTTTCAGTTCTGTTCTGTGGGGGAAAATCCCAAACCTCATTCCATACCCAGTCTGAGTCTGCAGTCATTCTAGTACTAGTACTAGTGCTAGCATGTGTGGGTATGATACGGCACAGTAGACTGAGCATGTTTTACTTGTGTGGGTCTGGGTAGAAGTAGACCCATAACAGTCGAAATCAGTGGACACACCCCTCACACCTCACGTCACTATCGAGGACTCATTATCAGAACAATACTGAACCACTACTACTAAATTTGTCATCAACAGATTCACTGTCCCTGAAATCCTTGTCATGTTGACATGAAAGTTGGAACATACCAATGACTTGTTCAGCTGTTAACAGACGTTGAGTGTGAAAAGACATCTTGTCATTAAGTTAACATACAAAAGTTTACCTTTGGGAACAGAAAAAAATGTTAGTCAAACGGTCGACCAAAAATCCAATGAGCCCAAGGAGAGTTATCTGCCCGTTGATATTTGAAAAAAAAAAGAATGGTTTCATACGAATTACATTGAGCAGTGAAACAAAAGTGCATGGACCCAAACCAAGCGGATCGTGTTTTGGCATACAGAGAACTATTCAGTAAGCTTGGCGTTTCTTGGACGGAATAGTTAATATTCAAACCAAGTCCTTAGTTGTTCTCTGTCACAACCATATCAACTGATTTCTGTAGCTCCATTTAATTTCTTGCTATTAAGACAGTATCATCAGCGTATCTCAGGTTATTTATGATATGTCCGCCCACAGCTATTCTAGGAAAATCTTTTATAGACCTAAAAATGCTTTCACAATACAGTGAGAACAGGTCGGGTGATAATACGCATCCTTGTCTTAACACCTTTTTGATCTTCTGGAAATTTCCCAATTTTTTTGTCTATTCTTATAGCTGCTGTTTGCTGCCAGTATATATTCTGAATGATTCTTAGATCTTTGCTCTCGTAACATTTTGGAAAGTTCTTGATGGGCATTGTGAAGCCTTGGTGAATCTATAAAAACACAAGTATAGATCTTCTTTTACTTCTATTGATCTTTTTATTAGTGTTCTTAGGATATATATAGCGTTGCTAGTGCCCTTGCCGTCAACAAATCCACACTGCTCATCACTGATTTCTGGTCTTATTCTGCTTCTTATCCTTCTCATCATTATCCTCATTTGCATCTTTGTCATATGACTCTTAAGACTGATAGTGCGGTGATCTTCACATTCCACTGCTCTTGATTTCTTCGGCAAAGCAATAACTATGGACTTTAGTAGATCTTTTGGAATATAACCGCTGTCATATGTCGTTTAAAAGCCTTTTTCACTTCCGTTCCTAAATTTCCCTGAGCTTGAATTTCTTTCTGCTATTTATCTGGACCTGGAGACTTTCCCCTCTTAATGTGTTTATGGCATCTTCAACTTCAGCTACAAGTATTGGTGGTCCCTTGCATGTGTCTGGTATATTTAATGTAGTTCTCTGTCATCGCCATTAAGTTATCGAATATATTCGATCCATCGTCCGTTGTGTTTTCTTCTGAAACTGTCAGTATCCCTTCGTCTTTGATCTCTGAATCAATATTATTCCTGCCCCTCTATCGTGCGTGTTCCCTCGAGTAAATGATCCACAGCTGTTTGATTGCGGCTCTCAGCACCCAGCCATTGCATCTCATTTGCATGCCCTAAAATGTCAGTTACACCCATTCTTCCATTTCCTTCATGCTTTCGTGTTTGAGCCATTGTTCTTACACATTCCAAGTTGCCACATTTGGGTAGTGATTTGTTTTGATCCGCCAACATTTCTTGGGAAAATAATGTATTGGTTTCCCTGCCTTCCACATCACATGAGGAGCTATTCTCCATCTTGGACAACCATTTTGCGGTTGTCAGGACAAGTAGTGCCTCTCGATCAACAGCAGAGGTTTCCACTTATACCGGTGGATGCGGTGTTATGACTTCCATGACAATATAACGGGGAGAACACTGTGTTGTGTAAGCTCCTAAAATCTATCGACCTGATGCATTCTATGTTTTCAACAAACATTACATAAAGTTGGACAAAATAACTATCCTTTCTTCTAATAACACATCAATTCCTGGAAATTCAGAAGCGAAGCACAATCCCGCTTTGACTATGACAACACATCTTGTCGCCGCCATATTGCTTACGTCATGTATACTAAATTGAAAACTGGACAGCAATAAAATATAAAGTTCTGACAAGTGGCTCGTCAAGGCTCAGTTGAAATAAAACTAAAGACTGCTTATAGAAGCAACTCTGTAGTATACGTCATAAACTAATATTTATAATAAATAAATGGAAAGGATACGGTAGAAGAATACATGGAAAACAATTTTTTTTTATACCATGTTTTTTCCTTACTCTAATTTATCTGTGACATATCCCAGTATATCAAATAACTAAAAAAAAAGCATATATGTACTCTGCTTTGGTAGGAATCAGTGTTTCTCTATACACACACCTCCTTGAGGACTTGCATAGCAACCAATGTTTACATTTGGTTACTATGTGAATACCTTCAGAACATAACAATTCACAATCTTAAAACTGCGAAATTATAATTGTGCATGGCAAACAAAGTCCATATACTGTGTTCTCAAAGGGAAGTCACTGTGATTTGCTTTACGAACATTCAAAAGAATTGTGTGTTGACTAGATTTCGTTTTGAACATTTCTACTAACATTATGTATTTTCCCCAACATCATATCACAAACATTTTATCTATACATGTTTTGTCATATGTGTGATAGTGGTTAGTCCTTCCTTCCTTTACGTTCGCTTGAAATATATCTATATATTCAATGTTGTCTCTTGTATGAACTTCACTGTCTTTTGTAAGCTCACACAGAGGTCTGTGTGGTTATGTCGAGTGTTGTTTCGTTGGGCCAGTGAGGTTTGCACTCAGTGTATCTCATGTTTGAGGCAGTCTTGAAGTATGTGCTCTGCAGTCTGGTTTGCCTGTCCATGTACCTGGCTGAATTGCCAATCTTGATTTTGTATACATGTGGCTGCGGAGCCGATTGTGTCCTGTTCTAAGGCATGAATAACAACTTGTTCCAATCTGCTCATATTATAATGTCGTCTTGTGTGTTGTTGGTATTTGGGGCTTTTTCTCATTGAAATTGCTTTAACCCGGCTGCTCTCCTGCGGCACCTTCCTTGACTGTCGGTCTGCTGTTTCATTCCTGGTATTCCACAGTGAGGAGGTATCCTGCAAGACGACCCTGCGATGCTTGGACAATTTAGACAGTAGGGTCTGTAGACCTGGCAATTTCTGGGCAGGAAGTGCTTGGGTGCTGATTTTGCATCAGTGATCAAAAATACAACAGGTTGAGGGTCGGTCTGGTATTCAACAGTTTTTCAGTTGCCACCTTGATGCTGAATGTCTGCATCATAGTTGTGACAGAATTTCCCCATTGGTACTTTAATCGCATCTCTAGCGTTGTTTAGGTATTCTATGTACCTCACTGCTCTCCATTCTTCACTGCATTTCTGCTGGCCATCGTGTATACCGGACAGTCGTTGGGTGATTCTTCATCAAGTAAACTGAGAGTATTTTGTCTTGCGTTGTATGCTCTTCTGCTCATCCTTGTAGAATATTCCTTTCACTTCTGTCTGGATACATACTTCTGGTTCAGTCTCCTCTCTCAAGGGGTTTGCTGGCACAGACTTTTAGAGGAATGCCAACTTTTGAGTAGGTCAGAGGTTTTGCCTGTTCAGTCTTTTGGCCTGGTGAATAAAACTACTTCTTTTCAACCGCCCCAATGCCGTTTTGAATCTGTTTTCATTGGGTAGCAGCACTTCTCAGAAACTTTTCTGCCTGCGTCATCACTTTTGTGTCTCTGCGTTCTCTCGGTGCTTGTATTCCCCCACTCTTTCCATCTCACTGTTGGTGTTGTTTTCATTGCTCCTGTGATGACACGGGCGCCTGGTTTTACTGCCGTATCCAATTCTCTAATATTGGTATTTAGCGCTGGACACCATGCAGCTGACCATATTCCAGGTGTGGTGTTATGCCCTGCTGATAAATATTTTAAGTATTTTTGACTGGCGCCCATGTGGTTCCTTGCTTCCTCTCAGGATGTACTTCCTCCTGGCCTTTGCTGCTGCTTTGTTGATGTGCTGCTTCACGTCAGTCTATCATCGAATGTAACTCTCAAGATAGGTGGGTTGCTGTCTTCTAGCAGTTCTCCATTTATTTAATGGTGCCAGCTTTTGTTTGGGAGAAGTAAAGTAGTGCTGCACTTATCTGCTGTTGATGTTGACCCACACCATCTGTTGAACCCATGAGGGTTAAAGGCATCTACAGCTCTTTGTATCAATTTGGTGGCCACTGTTGCAGACTCATTTGTGCACCATATTACCAGATCATCAGCGTACATTGCAACTTTTACTCCTTGTGGTAACTCAGCAACCAGATTCGTTGATGAAAATCAAGAAGAAATGGGGGACAATGCTTTTCCTTTAGGAGACCGCCATGGCGCCAGTAGGTAGAACTTTTACTCTTGAGTCCATCTAGATGCACTCTGGCTTTTCTGTGTGTATGTAAACATGCTTTTATCCATCTGTACATCCATACCTTTATTCTACTATTTCTCAGTTTTCTTCCAGCAGTCCTTCTTTCCAAACCTTGTCAAAGAGACTTTCATGGAGTCTATCCATGTCGCTAGTACCAGTTTCTTATCTTGGAGCCCGTGTCCTCAATCTCCTGAGAAAGGTACATTGCTTGGTCTTCAGTGATAGCACTGCCTGAAACCTGCCTGCTGACACAGTTTTAGCTTTCAAGATACCACTGCAGTCGGAGATTGATTATCGTTCCATTGTTTCTGAGACAACTTGTAAGACTGATCGGTGGTAACTGGAGAGCCCAGAAGTGTATTTATCTTTTCAGGTTTCGAGACGGTATCATGATTGCTCTCAGGTCTGTGGAACTTGACTTTAAGATCAACAATTATTATGTAAATCTGCAGTAACTTTGTTTTTGCTGCAGTTCCTAAGTTCTTAATCATCTCATTGGGCCTCCATCAGCTCTGGTGATTTTCTCAATTTCTAGCTGGATATTGCTAGTTACAGTTCTTTAAATGTGATTGGAGTCTTCATCACTTCCAGGTATTGTTCGTCTTGCTCTACATTTGCTTTTTCTCACGAATCTCTCGCTGTTTCGTTGTGCTAATTTCAATATTGCTGTCTTTAGCAAAGGAGTCTGCAAAATGATCAGCTGCCTGTTTTCCTGTGAGGATGTTTCCATCTTTGTTTAATGCAATCTTTGGATTTCTCCTGTATTCATCAAGTTGTTTTACCAGCTTCCACAGCTTCTGGTATCTTTCAAAGTTTAAGGACTCTGTTTTCCTTCCAGCTCCTCCGCCTGGCCTGCAGCTTGGCCCTTTGAAATATAAACCTTGACATGCTGATATTTGTTGTGGTGTTCTTAGCATGGAGTGGTCTCTGCCTGCTTTCATGGGAGTACATTATTGTGCAGTAGTTCAATTCACTGCTCAGTAAAGGCGTGTAGTGCTTCCAGGCTCCTCTATGAATTGTTTCGTAGGCAGCCTGTTTTATGCATCGGCTGAACTCAACAACTACCTTGTTGATGTCCTTGTCAGTAGATAGACCCTAGTGTCATTTATACTGGTGCGATGCTTATACATTGTCAATCTGCCTTCTTGTAATTCCATCTAGATAGAGTGCCTCTCCTGAGTTGATTTTCAACAGTGAAATACTGGCCGATGATACGCTGCCTCCTAGCTGTTTCCCAACAATACGTGTAATGTTCCACTCCAGGTCTGAGGAGTGGAATTACGAAGTCTAGTGTAGAAGGTGTGTGATCTGGGTAGAAGGTTGGCTGTGGTTGGAGCTGATTGACAGGATTAGTTTGTTGTCATCCTGCCAGTTTTCAACACCTCGCCCTACTGTCCATGTGGTCCATACCCCCAGCTCTGTGGTGACTATTGAAGTCCCGCACACGGTCTTTCCTTTGTTGGAATTGTGACCAGGTGCCAGTACCTTCAACATTAAGTTGTTTTACCAGCTTCCAGTTTCCTGGTATCTCTTTCAAAGTTTAAGGACTCTTTAGGGTTTATCTCCTCTGCCTACAGCTTGCAGCTTGTCCCTTTGAAATATAGCCTTGGCATGCTGATATTTGTTGTGGTTTTTGGCCATGGTCTCTGCTTGCTTTGGAAATTTCTAAAACGGGGTAGTTCATTACTGTGGCGACACCATATTTTTTTAAAAAATGACTTTCAATTTTTATGGGCAACCTGATTGTAAGTGCCTTTGGGGGTTGCCTCCGACTTCGACTTTACTGCAGAAAGACTGGGGTTTTCCCAGGAGAAAAAGAAAAGGGGAATAAAAAAGAAAAGATGCCCCCCCTCGAGAGGAGGGTAATCCATAGTTGGGGGGGGTTTTTTGCACCCAAATTTTTCACTCCCCGGTGGGTTCTGTGCCCCTTTAGGGGCCCCCACCTGCCCCCCTTTGGCTGGCCTTCCCCTTCCCCACTGGCTTGGAGACCTCCCAGGAGCCTAAAGGGATCCCCCAAACCAAACCTCCAACCACATAAGGTAGGCTAATCTGGAGGATAGGGGTTAGAACATTTTTTTTTGTTCATAATAAACAAGAAACAGAATAGAAAACTAAAACAAGTTTGGGGAAAACCGGTAACTAAACGATAATAGAGAAAAAACAAATTTATGCACCTTTTGTCAATGTGAATATAAATGTTGCTTCTTAAAGAAAATTAGATTTAAAAGGGGAAAACACATAAAAAAAAAGGACAGGGGTTTATCCTTATACTAAAAGGATTTATAGACACTGCAGACAAAAATGAGACCTTTTTTAACTGGAGGTCAATAAACAAAAATATGGATTTTTCAGTTTTTTTTGTTTTCTCGAATTATGTTTTTCCCCCAAGTTGTGATTTTAAATAAAAAATTTTTTAATCATTAACGCTTGGGAAATTTGAAACAACCATCTGTTCGTTTTCGATGATAGAATGGACAAAATTAATTATAGTTATGGTTTTATACCCTTATATATATAATAAAAATATGACTTGATATTTTTAAAATTCATTAAAAAAAAAATTTTTTGCCCATCCCCTATCATTCTACTTCAGGCCATCAATCTACATATAATAAATCAATATGCCTAGTTTCACTAAAAACCCAAACAATCAACACCTTAGTTATGCAATTTTAAAAAA
>JADZMA010003212.1:0-10043 GCA_020796225.1 Arion vulgaris
GATCTTGCGCAAGGGATTCCCAGCACATAGTGTCTATATCAAAGCATTTCAGAGACACTTTAGAGTGTCTTTAAAGCGTTTTTCTGTCCACCAGCTAACGTCTGCCCCCTTCAAGCTCGCCATACATCAACTGTTTTGGATACGTTTATCAGGCATTTGAGCAACATGACCGACCCATCTCATTTGGGCCTTCTGCAACAGGGTGTTGGCGGGATCTTTGTTCTTGTGAGAACTTGCTGTCTAGAATTTTGTCTTGCCAGTTTATTTTACTATTCTGCATAGACTGCTTGTGTGGAAGTGGTTTAATTTGTTTGCGTGTCTGCTATACACTGTCCATGTCTCGCTTCAGTACAGCAGCGTGGATTAGCACTATGGCCTGATAAACTTTCAGCTTTGTGGCTATGCTTATCCCCTTCCGCTCCCACACAGTGACACGTAACTTCTGAATACAGCACTGGCTTTGGAATACAGACATGTTCACATATATATCACACAACACCCAGAAGTAAGTTGAACAGAACAATCTCACTGCAACAAACACATTATTTATGTATTTTTAACAACATGTTAACAAATATAAAACATTGCAAATAGAGAGACTAAGATGGTATGATACAGTCACAAATGAAGAGCTTATAGAATGAATGAGACAGACCCCAGTGAACCAAGGGGTGAAGAAAATGTGCTGGATTGAGCACACCTTGAGGAAACCTGATGGGGGGATATAACAAGAAGAGCTCTTTTCTGAAATCAGCAGGAAAAGAAAGAGAGGAATAGTTCATAGTTCATAAATCGGTTCCAACTTCACTGCAACGGGTCACCCCATACATTGCTCCGTTCCTGTGCCAATGAAAATCACGAAATGCTAACAACTGTGAAATGTTTCCTGTGTGAACTAATTCAGAATGAAACAGCCGCGTCACCACAAAAGCAACCTGCACGCATAAAATGCATATGGCCGTCTCTAATGAGCAACACAAAACTGTTCATCACTTGAATTGCAATTCTTGTGGAAGGGAACATCAATCACGACAAAATCCAGCTTTCTGAACCCGCAATATAACTGCATACGGCAGATTGAGTTTGTTCGTCATAACCGCTGTCCGCCATTTTCTGAATACACACAACAAAGCGACGGTTGATAGAGCAAAAGGCATTCCATGTAACATTCATAGCTCACAGCGTACATATCTCATTTCACATTATACAAAACAGATTATAGGTACAAATGTACACATTTTGGAAGAGATAATATTTCTCAGATGCTGCTTACACACAAACTATATTTAGCCAATATTCAACATTCAACATCGATCAAGCGATTTTTGAATCGAGCGCATTTAGGCAGTTTGGAGTTACCGTTGTTCAAGTCGAACTGGATGTCTGAGAGGCAGAGTGAGAGGTGTGTTTAATCAGTGAGCAACAGGAACCATTAGTAGGTATACTCTTCGATATCTGTTGGAGGAGACTGAGCACCTATGGGTCTGTCGGGGTGCAATGACGCCAGTTTAGTAGCCAATAACCAATAACCAACATTCAACAAGCAAATTCTGTAACCTACCAGCAAGCTGCATTGTTAAGGAACACAAACATTTCACTAACAGCTAAACAACAGATGATCAACAGCATTTCCATACCTACTCTGTATTAAAAGAGTCAAACATGGACAATGAGCAAATCACAGTTACAAAAAGTTACTAACAACATCAGAAAAGACAGTCACCAACATCAGCATAAGAAAGAAAGTTGAGACTGAACCTTGATTGAATTACATTGAGAAACAAAGTCACCAACATCAGCATAGAAAGAAAGTTGAGACTGAACCTTGATTGAATTACATTGAGAACAAAGATTAAGTGGTTCTGCCACTTATAAAAATACAACAAAGTCAACTGTATAAAGTGTCTTCTACAACAGAACATCAGGAAAGAAGACAAGTGGAAGACCACGAAAAATATAGAAAGATGTCATGAAGAATCCTGTCAAAAGTAAAAATAACTATCACCCAAACCACTAGAGCAGCGCAAGACAAAACAGAAAACCACAACACTGGGCAATAACCGGTTACAATCTGGCGACAAAAGAAAAAGAAGGTCTCTATGACATGTTCAACTCGAACACGGACAAACATTTTATCATCCATCACCAACAGGACTGGAAACTATCCACCTACAGTGAGAAAATGGATCACTTAATAATAGCTTGATTGCTTCACAGTTGTATTTTTTGCGAGTGAGGGGAGAGGGAGACAAACAGGACACCTGAATGCCACAGAGATGATCGCTGTGCTAGAGAGGGAAGCAAACAGGACACCTGAATGCCACAGAGATGATCGCTGTGCTAGAGAGGGAAGCAAACAGGACACCTGAATGCCACAGAGATGATCGCTGTGCAGAGAGGAGGCAAACAGGACAATTGAATGCCACAGAGATTATCGATGTGCAATGAACATATCCTAATTATAGATTTCATGACTTGTATAATCTGGACGCTGTTGGAGGTATTGGAAGGAGATCAGTATCTATGGACATGTCAGAGTGCAATGCGATATTCCAAACTGAAACAATTATTCCTTCTTCTTCTTTGCGTTCTTTACAACCAATTTTAATCACTCTTTGTGATATGTTTGATCTTTGCCAGAACGTGTATACGTTGCACACTGGTTGTAGTACACAAGCGCATAGACCTCTACACATTTAGGACACGTGCATCCGATTTCAGCCAAACCTCCTTAGTCGCCTCTTACTACATGCGTGACAGGTAACAGTGGTTCTATTCTTTACACCAAAATTATGGAGCATGAGAAAAACAGTATTAAAAACATAGGAAGGAGTATGTTGAGTTCATGTTACTAGCTCTGCAACATAACCGGTTTATAAAAGTTCAAACATTTGAAAAAATGTGTTACAAATGCACCAACAAACAACCAACACCGTAAGGTCCAGATCACCCATCTGTCCATCTATGTTAGCATGAGTTAATCACCACCTGTCAGCATGTTAGATATGCAGTCAATCACCCACCTGTCCATCATGTTAATCATGCAGTTAATCACCCAACTGTCCTCCATCTTGTTAACCAAGCAGTTAATCACCAACCTGTCCTCCATCATGTTAACCAAGCAGTCAATCATCCACCTGTCCTCCATCATTTACAAGCAGCCAATCACCCCACCTGCCCTCCATCATATTAACTATGCAGTTAATCACCACCTGTCCATCATGTTAACCATGCAATCAATCACCCACCTGTCCTCCATCATGTTAACTATGCAGTTAATCACCCACCTGTCCATCATGTTAACCATGCAGTCAATCATCCACCTGTCCTCCATCATGTTAACCATGCAGTTAATCCTCCACCTGTGCATCACGTTAACCATGCAGTTAATCACCCACCTGTCCATCATGTTAGCCATGCAGTCAATCACCCACCTATCCATCATGTTAACCATGCAGTTAATCCTCCACCTGTCCATCAATGGTAACCATGCAGTTAATCACCCACCTGTCAGCATGTTAACCATGCAGTCAATCGACCACCTGTCCAGCATGTTAACTATGCAGTTAATCACCCACCTGTCCATCATGTTAACCATGCAGCTAATCACCCACCTGTGCATCATGTTAACCATGCAGCTAATCACCCACCTGTCCATCATGTTAACCATGCAGTCAATCACCCACCTGTCCATCATGTTAACCAAGCAGTTAATCACCAACCTGTCCTCCATCATGTTAACCAAGCAGTCAATCACCCACCTGTCCTCCATCATGTTAACCAAGCAGCCAATCACCCACCTGCCCTCCATCATGTTAACTATGCAGTTAATCACCCACCTGTCCATCATGTTAACCATGCAATCAATCACCCACCTGTCCTCCATCATGTTAACCAAGCAGTCAATCATCCACCTGTCCTCCATCATGTTAACTATGCAGTTAATCACCCACCTGTCCATCATGCAACCATGCAGTCAATCATCCACCTGTCCTCCATCATAGTTAACCATGCAGTTAATTCTCCACCTGTGCATCACATTAACCATGCAGTTAATCATCCACCTGTCCATCATGTTAGCCATGCAGTTAATCCTCCACCTGTCCATCATGTTAACCATCGTCAATCGACCACCTGTCCAGCATGTTAACTATGCGTTAATCACCCACCTGTCCATCATGTTAACCATGCAGCTAATCACCCACCTGTGCATCATGTTAACCATGCAGCTAATCACCCACCTGTCCATCATGTTAACCATGCAGTCAATCCCCCACCTGTCCATCATGTTAGCCATGCAGTCAATCGACCACCTGTCCTCCATCATGTTAACCATGCAATTAATCACCACCTGTCATCATGTTAACCATGCAGCTAATCACCCACCTGTCCATCATGTTAACCATGCAGTCAATCACCCACCTGTCCATCATGTTAACCATGCAGTCAATCCCCCACCTGTCCATCATGTTAGCCATGCAGTCAATCGACCACCTGTCCTCCATCATGTTAACCATGCAGTTAATCCTCCACCTGTCCATCATGTTAACCATGCAGTTAATCACCCACCTGTCCATCATGTTAGCCATGCAATTAATCACCCACCTGTCCATCATGTTAACCATGCAGTCAATCACCCACCTGTCCATCATGTTAGCCATGCAATTAATCACCCACCTGTCCATCATGTTAACCATGCAGTCAATCACCCACCTGTCCAGCATGTTAGCCATGCAGCCAAAAATATTTGGATACATACAATCAAGACAAATGTTATCAATCAAATCAAAATGTCAAAATTATCAAAATTAAGAACAAAAAGTCAGGTAATCTGTGTAACTTTTATATGCCTCAGGAATAAGAGGAATAATGAACAAAAGGCAGTTTAAAAAATGCATTGGAAAGGGCAAGAAATTCATTTATTTGATTGAGATTTAGGATTCACATTAGCTGTAGATTTACTTGCTTCCTTCTATTTTCTTGAACATATATTAGTTAATATGTTAATACACATCTTGAGGAGAAATGATCACGAATACTAAAGCAGGCATTGAAGTGAGATGCAAGGGTTTAAAAGAGAGGATGACCTAGGAGACCCTGAAACGAACTTTGCTGAGAGAGGTAAGAAATATCGGTCTCAGTTCCATGGAGGAGATTGAGTGAGTTGTCCAGGATAGAGCAGTATGGAGAAATTGCTTGCAGGACCTATGTAACGTATAATGGTAAGAGAGGAATTATTATTATTATATTGTATCAAATATTGAGACAATATCAACAATGTTGTCTCTTGTAAGAAGACGATGGACTGTATTTGATGTCAGAATCTAGGACATCATGGCTAGCAGCAACATTAAATACAATATATATATATATATACACATTAAGTAGATATGACTTTAAACTAGTCACAACAAAGATGAAGTGTCTACGAAGAATGCTGGGAGTAACAAGAAGAGACTGGTTTAGAAATGAAGACATCAGGTAAAAGAGGGTACAACATCAATACGGAACTTTATCAGAAGTAACATATTAAATGATTAGCCACATAAGCAGATTACTATCAGGCAGTGCACCATAGAGAGCAATGTTGCTCCGATACAGTAGCTACAAATCAAAAGGCCGGCAGCGCAAAATTTGGGATCTCGGAGATAACAAAGGTGAGAAGACACTATTTATGAAGCACACACAAAACCTGTGCTAAAATCTCTTCTTACCCTGAAGCTGTGATGCAAATCTGGATTGGAGAAGAGAAAGAAAGACAAGGTACATAGAGAGGCTCGGTCCAGGTATCTCCTTTTTCAACCTGACACTGAAAGGCAAAACAGGATTAGAGAATAGATAGATAGATATGACTTTACAAAACTGATACAAACTTAAGTAGGTCACAGAGTTTATTGGTTACTGAACCGATGCCATAGCACTCCAGTCAGACCTATAGGTGCTCAGTCTCTCCAAACAGATGTCGGAAGGTATTTGATGGTTTCTGTAGCTCAGGTTAAACAACCCCTCACTCTGCCCCTCAGGTATCCAACTCTACTTGTACAACGGGTAACTCCAAACTCCTTAAATCATTGGATAGATTCAACATCAATTTTTAGTGTCATTCACAGAGGTAAGCGTCTGTGGCTTAGCGGCAGTCTTCGTCTTCTTCTTTGTGTTCATTCTTTACAATCAATTTTAATCACTCTTTGTGATATGTTTGATCTTTGCCAAGACGTGTATACGTTGCACAGTGGTTTGGTGGACTCCTAAACACATAGACTTCTACGCTTATGACACGTGCATCCGATTTCATCCAAGCTTAAACGGCAGTGATCTCGATCTACAACAAGATACCTGGTTCAAACTCTGGGAGGGCAGTTTAGAAACAAATTCGTTACCGTGGATTTTTACAAATGGTCAAAATAGACCTCACCATTCAGAAAGCAATGGCAAACTACTGAACATATAAGTGGTGCTAGGAAATCGACAACGATGCTTGTGGATAATGGTGACATCCTGTAAAGGATATGCTAGGATTTTCATTTCATTCATAGAATTCAAATAGGAAGCATTTTTAGAAAGGAAGTCAGATTTGACAGATAAGACATTTAGGAATAAGACATTGGAATAAGACATTTGGAGCTTGACATAGAAATAAGACATTTGGCTTCAGATAGTAATAGACATTTGGCTTGACATTGGAATAAGACATTTGGAGCTTGACATAGAAGTAAAACATTTGGCTTGAGATAGTAATAGGCATTTGGCTTGACATAGAAATAAGACATTTGGAGCTTGACATAGAAATAAGACATTTGGCTTCAGATAGTAATAGACATTTGGCTTGACATTGGAATAAGATATTTGGAGCTTGACATAGAAGTAAAACATTTGGCTTGAGATAGTAATAGGCATTTATGCTTGACATTGGAATAAGACATTTGGTGACATTGAATAAGATATTTGGAGCTTGACATAGAAGTAAAACATTTGGCTTGAGATAGTAATAGGCATTTGGCTTGACATAGAAATAAGACATTTGGGGCTTGACATAGAAATAAGACATTTGGGGCTTGACATAGAAATAAGATATTTGGAGCTTGACATAGAAGTAAAACATTTGGAGCTTGACATAGAAGTAAAACATTTGGCTTGAAATAGTAATAGGCATTTGGCTTGACATAGAAATAAGACATTTGGGGCTTGACATAGAAATAAGACATTTGGGGCTTGACATAGATATAAGACATTTGGGGCTTGACATAAAAATAAGACATTTGGGCTTCAGATAGAAATAAAACATTTGGGCTTGACATAGAAATAAAACATTTGGGCTTGACATAGAAATAAGACATTTGGCTTGATATTGGAATAAGACATTTGATGGCGCATTTACACATTATATTCATCTTCAAATTTTAAAAAAAAACTTTCTTCCAGTTCTTGATCAATGTGTCCAGACTCAAGCAATGACAAACATATCATGCCAACGATGACATGAAAACATTCCACTCAAAAATAAACAAATTATATATCAATTTCCTATAAAGTCTCCCAAGCTGTTTCATCATCACGGTCATCCTTTTTCTGAGCATATGCCTGTTTGAATTTTGGTCCCAGTAACTCAAGGTCATTTTCATTACGAATGACACCCTGTAAATGTAAATAACAATGGATGAGATATTCAACAAATATTGACAAGATATTTAGTCACAATTTCATCATAACAAAGTGTAGAATGTCAATTCTATATATTTATTTCTCTTGTAACTTTATACGTTAGATAGGATCTCAGTAATTTCTCCATACCGCTCTGTCATGGGCAATGCGCTCAATTTCTTTCATGGAATTGAGTCTGATATTTCTTGACAAAGTTCATTTCAGGTTTCCATGACTTCCTCTCTTTTTGAACCCTTTGCTTCCCACTTCAATGCTTGCTTTGGTATTCTTTGATCATTTCTTCTCAGGTGTGCCCAACATATTGCCATCTTCTTCCTTTTATAACAGTTATTACTAGCTGTTGACCAGACATTTCTTCTCAAGGTGTGCCCAACATATCTCCATCTTCTCCTTCTTATAACAGTTGTTACTAGCGGTTAACCAGACATTTCTTCTCAAGGTATGCCCAACATATCTCCATCTTCTCTCCTCTTATAGCAGTTGCTACTAGCGGTTGACCAGACATTTCTTCTCAGGTATGCCCAACATATCTCCATCTTCTCCTTCTTATAACAGTTGTTACTAGCGGTTAACCAGACATTTCTTCTCAAGGTATGCCCAACATATCTCCATCTTCTCCTCCTCATAGCAGTTGCTACTAGTGTTGACCAGACATTTCTTCTCAAGGTATGCCCAACATATCTCCATCTCTCCTCTTATAGCAGTTGTTACTAGCGGTTGACCAGACATTTCTTCTCAAGGTATGCCCAACATATCTCATCTTCTCTCCTCTTATAGCAGTTGTTACTAGCGGTTGACCAGACATTTCTTCTCAAGGTATGCCCAACATATCTCCATCTCTCCTCTTATAGCAGTTGTTACTAGCGGTTGACCAGACATTTCTTCTCAGAGTATGCCCAACATATCTCCATCTTCTCTCCTCTTATAGCAGTTGTTACTAGCGGTTGACCAGACATTTCTTCTCAAGGTATACCCAACATATCTCCATCTTCTCCTCATATAGCAGTTGTTAATAGATGTAAATTAATCATCAACAAATGTTGAGAAGATATCTCGTCACATTTTCATTATAACAAATTGAGACGTCAATTAATCATTAACAAATTGGCAATTAAATGATTGGAAGGATTTTATATATTTTAAAATATATGGACTCGGTCATTAACAACAATAGAGACTGTAGAAAATATATCAGAACCAGAATGGCTATGGTAATTCAGGTGTTAATTAATAGGAAGAAACTATGGCACAAGCAAATTAACAAAAGTAAAACTTCCAAGTTCATGCATTTGTAACATATTGATGTGAATAAACTGTGAATTGAAAACAACTACACAAGCATTAAAGAAGAAAATTAAATCTTTTGAAACAAAGAGATACAAAATAATTCTTTGAATGTCCTAGATAAATGATAGAAAAAATATATACATCCAACAAGACCTAAAAATCGAGGAAGGTTGACTCATAGACAATATTCAAGGTGGCACAGATGAAGACGTTAGGGTTAGAATACAAAAGGAAAGATCAACATTTGCCATTCTGAAGAACATATTGAGTTCAAGAATGATCAGGAATAAAACTAAGATAATGATATTTAACTCAAATGTCAAGTCTGTCCTTCTGTATGAAGCGGAGACATGGAGAACGACTAAGGGGAACACCAAAAAGCTGCAGACATTCATTAATAGATGCCTACACAGGATACTCCATTTGAGATGGTATGACAAGACCACAAACAGAGAACTGTGGGATAGGGCAGGACAACGGCAGGTGGAACAGGAGATAATAAGCAGAAGGTGGCGATGGATAGGACACACACTGAGGAAACCCCTGACAGCATCGCGAGACAGGCTCTCCGATGGAACCCCAGGGCAATAGAAGTAAAGGAAGACCCAGAACACCTGGAGACGGAGTTAGAGATAGAATGCAAAAACGGGAGAGAGTGGCGAGATCTGAAAAGATGGCCTTGGATAGGCAGGCTTGGAAGGCCTTGTTTGCGGACCTATGCTTCCCTAGGAGCGAAGGGTGAAGAAGAAACATTCCAGTTCCAATGTGGTTTCCAGATTAGTGAAGAATACATATCTTACATGTAGTAAAAGGTGATTACCATGGGTTTAGCATAGGTCAATAACCCACACAGTAAACAAGCAAACAGCTACAAACAAAAAACATAAAAACAAAACTACTCATGAAGATCAGATCCATAGTGGTAGGACAGAGCAAATGTCAATGATGAAGGACTGGATGAAAATTTATGATGTGAACTTTTGAAAAGATGCAGAAGAAGAGAAAAAAAAACGACAAAAAGAAAAAGGCAAGAAAGAGGAAAAACAAAGAAGGAAGGAAAAAATAGACAAAAAATGAAAAAAAAATAGAAGAGG
>JADZMA010003213.1:0-10042 GCA_020796225.1 Arion vulgaris
AAAACTTTTTTGGGGGCCCCAGACATTGGGTTGGGATGATTGAATTGGATTGGTTACAATGAAAACCCTTTTTTAAAGCATCTCTTGTTGAATTTATGTCCATACTCCATTATTACTTCATCCCCAAATAGAAAAAAAAGTAAAAATTTAAAGTATTACTGAAACTTACCTTTTCATATTCGTTCATTTCTCATTGTCTAAATTTAAAATTGAAACTTAAAATAAATTTAAACCCCTTTTTTCATATTTGTTTAGTTTTTTTTTTAAAATGAAATTTAATCTTTTCATATTCGTCATTTTAAATCGCTGTTAATGTAATGAAACTGCATAAATTTTTTTATATTTGCATCTTAAACTTTTAAAAAATTAAATTTAACCTGTTTCATATTCGTACATTTTGTTTTTTTTACAAATGTAATGAACAATGTTTTATTAACAATTTTTGGCAAATTTTTGAAACTTAACCTGTTATATTCATAATTTTTTGCCAAATGTAATGAAAGTTAACCTATTATGTTCATAATTTTTTTGCAAATGTAATGAAACTTAACCTGTTATATTTATAATTTTTAGAAAATGTAATTAAACTACTTTTGTTCATATTATCATACACTGTTTTATGTTTTGTAAACTTCAATCTTATCTTGTCTTATCTGAACATATAATGTAAAGTTTTATGGAAAAGTCAAATTCTCTTTGGTGGGACACGTGTCTCTTATCGGATGCCGTGAGCCTACTTTGCTTAGTTTTCTGTTATGTTGTCTGGCATCGCCTTTTTTGGTGTTTCTCATTTCTCAGAATAGATTTGACTTTGTAGGTACAAAGTGGTGTTAATGTTCCATTTATCACACAATGACCAAACCATTTTGTTGTCTTTCTCCTCAAATATTGTCTATATCCTCGTTGTGTTCCGTTTTCAAATAAGACTTCTGCAAGAGATGTTCTTTTGTTATCGCCTTTCTATAATTGTTGCCATGTCATGCCTGCATGAAACTAAGGAACAGAAAAAGTTGCAGTCATCAGTAGATGCCTGCGCAGGATATTCCATCTGTGATGGTATGACAGGACTACAAACAGGGAACTCTGGATAGAACAGGACAGCGACAGGTGAAATAATATATAAGGGCGAAGGTGGCGATGGATAGCACCACACTGAGGGAAAACCCCCTAACAACATCACAAGACAGTCTCTCCGATGGAACCTCCAGGGCAATAGAGGTAGGGGAAGACACAGCAACACATGGAGACGGGAGTTGGAGACAGAAATGCAAGAAAAGGGGAAGTGGAGAGATCTGAAAGGATGGCATTGGATACAGGCTTGGAAGCTGTGTTGCGGACCCATGCTTCTCTGGGTCGAACGGAAAGAATGTCATCCCAATTTGTCAACTCTTCATCTACATTTCTCTATTTTTCTTTGGACGCCCATATCTTCTTTTCCCATCCATGTCCATTGGTGAGCTGTACTAAACAATACCTTACTGGCATACGACATACAGGCACAATCACTTAATCGTCGTTTCTGGCTCCCTTTGCTCCTTTCCCAGGATGTAGCAACGGTAACTCTTGCTTCCTTTTCTTGCACAATTTTTGAAAGAATTGTTGTCAACATGTTGCCCAACCCCAAATCTGGAGGACACAGGGGTCACATTTTGTCTACCCTCTTCCTTAAGCCTGTCTAACATGGTTGTTCCCCACCGGGGCAACGCCCTTGTCAGTATAGCTTTCCGGATTATGGGTTACGCAAGCTCCACACCAAGTAAGCTCGACATCACTCTACAAATAAGCTCGACATCACTCTACAAAATAAGCTCGACATCACTCTACAAGTAAACTCGACATCACTAAAAATAAGCTCGACATCACTCTACAAAGTAAGCTCGACATCACTACAAAGTAAGCTCGACATCACTCTACAAGTAGCTCGACATCACTCTCAAAGTAGCTCGACATCACTACAAAGTAAGCTCGACATCACTCTACAAAGTAAGCTCGACACCACTCTCAAGTAAGCTCGACATCACTCTACAAAGTAAGCTCGACATCACTCTACAAAGTAAGCTCGACATCACTCTACAAAGTAAGCTCGACATCACTCTACAAAGTAAGCTCGACATCACTCTACAAAGTAAGCTCGACATCACTCTACAAAGTAAGCTCGACATCACTCTACAAAGTAAGCTCGACACCACTCTACAAAGTAAACTCGACATCACTCTACAAAGTAAGCTCGACACCACTCTACAAAGTAAGCTCGACATCACTCTACAAAGTAAGCTCGACATCACTACAAAGTAAGCTCGACATCACTCTACAAAGTAAGCTCGACATCACTCTACAAAGTAAGCTCGAACCACTCTACAAAGTAGCTCGACATCACTCTACAAAGTAAGCTGACATCACTCTACAAGTAAGCTCGACATCACTCTACAAAGTAAACTCGACATCACTCTACAAAGTAAGCTCGACACCACTCTACAAAGTAAGCTCGACATCACTCTACAAAGTAAGCTCGACATCACTTTCAAAGTAAGCTCGACATCACTCTACAAAGTAAGCTCGACATCACTCTACAAAGTAAGCTCGACACCACTCTACAAAGTAAGCTCGACATCACTCTACAAAGTAAGCTCGACATCACTCTACAAAGTAAGCTCGACATCACTCTACAAAGTAAGCTCGACATCACTCTACAAAGTAAGCTCGACATCACTCTACAAAGTAAGCTCGACATCACTCTACAAAGTA
This sequence comes from Arion vulgaris, assembly GCA_020796225.1. NCBI lineage: Eukaryota > Metazoa > Mollusca > Gastropoda > Stylommatophora > Arionidae > Arion > Arion vulgaris. Next base: position 2,746 of record JADZMA010003213.1, read on the forward strand.
AGCTCGACACCACTCTACAAAGTAAACTCGACATCACTCTGCAAAGTAGCTCGACACCCTCTACAAAGTAAGCTCGATCACTCTACAAAGTAGCTCGACATCACTACAAATAGCTCGACATCACTACAAAGTAAGCTCGACATCACTCTACAAAGTAAGCTCGACACCACTCTACAAAGTAAGCTCGACATCACTCTACAAAGTAAGCTCGACATCACTCTGCAAGTAAGCTCGACATCACTCTACAAGTAAGCTCACATCACTCTACAAAGTAAGCTGACATCACTCTACAAAGTAAGCTCGACATCACTCTACAAAGTAAGCTCGACATCACTCTACAAAGTAAGCTCGACATCACTCTACAAAGTAAGCTCGACATCACTCTACAAAGTAAGCTCGACATCACTCTACAAAGTAAGCTCGACACCACTCTACAAAGTAAGCTCGACATCACTCTACAAAGTAAGCTTGACATCACTCTACAAAGTAAGCTCGACACCATTCTACAAAAGTAACTCGACATCCTCTACAAAGTAAGCTCCACACCACTCTACAAAGTAAGCTCGACATCACTCTACAAAGTAAGCTCGACACCACTCTACAAAGTAAGCTCCACACCACTCTACAAAGTAAGCTCCACACCACTCTACAAGTAAGTCCACACCACTCTACAAGAGTGATCTCGTGGGGAGACATATTGTTAATACGATGATGACACCATTTTCATCCAATAGAATGTAGTTGCGTTATGTTTATCTGTGTGTGCGTAGGTGACTAGTGAGCCGATGCGGACTTGAAATGTTCTTTACAACATCTTATTCCTCTTCGCTCTCATGTAGCATAGGGCCTCAACAGTTGTTCACCACTCTTCTCGGTCTCTGGCTGTTCTCTTTATGGTCTCCTGGACAGCTCAGCACTCTTCAGTTCTAAAGAAGACTTCGTCTCCAGGTCTGTTTAGGGCGTCCTTTTTCGTTTTCCTTGGGATTCACTCAATTGCTTGTCTAGTGACACTAGACTGTGTCTTCGTAGGAGTATGTCCGACCCATCACCATTTTCTCCTCTTGACCTGGGTCATCATGGATTCCTGTCTGGTTCTTTTACACAGGTCTGTGTTTGTAACTCTATCATACCATCTCAGTCAGAGAATCCACCGAAGACATCCGTTGACAAAGGTATGAATCTTATTTGTATTTAACTTTGTGACCCCACGTTTATGAGCCATAGCACTACAGATTTCACATTTGAGCTGAATATCTTGCGCTTTGTTCGGGGAGATGACATGTGACTTCCACACTGTGTCCAGGATAGCAAAGGCTTGTCTGGCTTTCCTAATCCTGCCATTAATGTCCTCATCTATACATTCTGATTCCAAGGTAGACAAATTCACCAACATCTTCTATACCCCTTCCCTCAATCAATATTGGGTCTTGTTGCTTCGCAGATATTTTGTCTTCTCTTGCTGATTTTAAGATCGTGCCGTTTGCGTCAGAGCATCCACTTTTTCCTGCATGTCTTGTGGTCGTGCGAGAGCAAGCAAGATCATCCAAAGTCCAGGTCTTCTAATTTTGACATAAGTGTCACTGAATACCGTTTCAGGACCTGACATATGCCTTGCGTGGTATCAGGTAGCACCAAGAAGACTTTCACTTGTGTGGAGTTTTACTGTCTTTCTAGTTTGACGCTTCTGTTCCATCCATGCAGTTCTATCTGCCTCGCAAGTCGAAGAATCGTGTCGAAGTAGTGTGCGCCAAGCTGATCTGTGCTGAGTAATATTCTCCCAGTTGTCGACATCTATAAAAAGTTTCATCGAGTTCTTGTATATGCCATATTTTACTACAATTGATCTGATCTATGTCTTTCACGTTCTATCTTTTGTGGAAGGTTAATTATCTTCTTTTTACAAATACTTGATCTCACACCTATTATCTTCCACCTTAAGGTAGCGCCCATGTTTGACATTAGTAGCAAAGGCCAGGTGTGAATATCATCATCAGGTGCCTTGCCAGCTGGCACAGGTGATCATTGGTCTTCACAAATATCTGTCTCTGGTATTTGATATCATCTCAGATGTTGACACCCTTCCATGCCACAAAGTCAGGTTATCTAAAATGTTCTCTCTCTATCTTCCTGTCTCGTCTCTCCTCGATTTTACCAGTTGTCACAATGTGTTCTAAACCTACCCTCCTCATCACATGTCCGAAAATGATGACTGCTCTTTCTTATATTAATAAAACTTACTCTAGTTCTGACCTCATTCAACACCTCACATTTGTCATTCCTAGTAGTCCATGGATTCTTATCATTCTTCTGTAAAACTACATCTCTTGGCCTCCATTTATTTTTCCATCTGTTTGTTTCGTCGTCCATAACTTTCATCCGAATGTCAGTATTGGTTCTATGTAGCACTGAATAACTCACATCCATATGTCAGTATTGGTTCTATGTAGCACTGAATAACTCATTCTGATCTCAATGCAGTGACATATTGCATATAATGTTTCTCATTTTCTGGAACGCAGCTTTGGCCTGCCATATTCTGCTCTTAATTTCTGATCTGCCATCTGCAAAGAGAAAAAGAGGATGACCACGGAGAAGATGGATTCAGATCAACTGATGGTTTGAACATGATGGCTGCAAAGGGTCATCTGGCCTATGAAACATTCAGAAACATTCAGGACTGTTGATATCTAAAGTTTGCTCAGGACAGCTATTTAATGATGATGATGATCTGCCATCTGATGTCAATAGGGCTCCAATGTATTTAAATTAATGTACTTGTCTTTGCTCCGTCCCATTTGCTATTGAGCATACTATGTATAATCTGCATTTAAATACTATGATGATGTGGGAAGGGGAAGTGCTTCAGTAATGATAGTAATTGTTATGTCAGTGCGCTGAGAATATGGTTGCTTGTTTCTATTTACGCTTTAGTAAATAAATCATAAGATGATTATCAAGAATTATAATAGCAACATCAATATTATGCTTTGTCAGGGTCGGTAACATTATGATTGAAGATGGGGTTAACATTATGAATGAAGTTATTCTTGTATCTAACATTATGAATGAAGTTATTCTTGTAGCTAACATTATAAATGAAGTTATTCTTGTAGCTAAAATTATGATTGAAGTTACCGTTGTGACTAACATTATGATTGAAGTTACTGTTGCGACTAACATTATAATTAGGTATTCTTGTGCTTGTAACAGGGCAAAGTTGAAGCTGAACTGTCTACTGTCACAGAGGAAGCCAAAACATCCTGTTGGTCTTGGTCGCTCAGGCCCGAACCTCTGGATAAACCAAAGTAATCTACATTTCGTTGTTGATAGACAGTTGTTAGAAACACATAAAGACAAATAGATAGTTGTTAGAAACACATAATGACAAATAGACAGTTGTTAGAAACACATAATGACAAATAGACAGTTGTTAGAAACACATAATGACAAATAATGACAGCACACAAACATTCTAAGACTGGATGACTCGTCCTGGCAATGCTGATAGTAGTCATGCTATCTCTCCCAACTGCATTACATACTCACTTATCTCTCCCAACTGCAACTTCTCTATCTCCCCCAAACTGCATTACTACTCACTTATCTCTTCCAACTGCATTACATACTCACTATCTCCCCCAAACTGCATTACATACTCACTTATCTCTCCCAACTGCATGCCATACTCACTTATCTCTCCCAACTGCATGCCATACTCATTTATCTCTCCCAACTGCATGCCATACTCACTTATCTCTCCCAACTGCTTTGCCATACTCATTTATCTCTCCCAACTGCATCCCATACTCATTTATCTCTCCAACTGCATGCCATCCCTCATATCTCTCCCAACTGCATGACACTCCTTATCTCCCCCAAACTGCATGACATACTTTTATCTCTCCCACTCATTACATACTCTTATCAACAGGTTTAGACAGTTCGAAGACTAGTGATACATCTCTGATCATTTATCCACTGTACTCTATCTATTTTTAACATAGAAAGTACGGAACAAAATCGAAGCGTTCGACAAAGTCTTAGAACCCTGGACGGAAGAGAAAAAGACAGGACAGAAACAAAAAAGGACATACTCAGACTTACATATCGTGGATCTTTGGGTATAAACAACACCATGTCCCGGAAAATAAATCTGGTCTTTTAATACCCACGGCGGTTTCTGGAGAAACAATAATGGAATTTTCCTGAGGAAAACCAAGACAAAAGGTGGCGCAGGACGTTAACTCTTAGTGGACCGGGGAAAAGCCTATTTTACAATCTGGTTTTTTTTAGAATAAAAACCCCTTTTGTGGATCCTGGTTAAAAAACTCAAGTTGTGGTCTTATTTTCCCAGAATTTATACTTGAGTTCACTGGCCTATGGTTTAGGTTGGGTATTCTTGTCTTAGCAAACTGTGTCACTCTAACAATCCTTTTAAATATACTTATTTATATTGATTGATTGTAGCCCATCATCACTGCCTTCGGGGAGTAACCCTATGTGCTCCGATATCGTTCTTACACAGGACAATCTCGCAGTGCACGAACTCGTAGCACCGCGAGGTCCCGGATGTAATTTTGAAGATGTGAAGATATTTTGATAAATTTTTTTTTTAAATCTTTTTTTTTTTTAATGAATTTCGCAGCCTGCTCTTCTCGTTTTGAACTGCCCAAAGGTTCTTTTTGGGTTTTCAAATCGAACTCAGGAACAATGCATCATTCGTCTCTGATATACTTGGGAAATCGATCGGTAAATTAACCTGTTTTCATAAGATGTGGTATATTTAGGCATTTAATGAGAATGAAATACAACCAACCATCAATGACATTAATTAAATAGATTAGGTACTAGACCAGGAAGACCAAAAAAGATGGAGAGATAACATCAAGACATCTCTGGAAAAATATCTCGACGTCTTCACGAGGAGGGAACCGGAGCGACCCTTACATATATATATATAAATGAGTCTCTGTAACGTGTATATATATATATATATACAATATATATGACAATATATATATACACGGTACATTCCTACACTTATAACAACTATCATGTGTAAAATAACAGTTTGTCCATTTCTTTATTGCAGCGACCTGACACTTCGTTTGTGTGGTTCATGAATCCATTCCAAGCCTTGAGACACATATTCTGGCACAACTACAAGTGGACCATCTTGAAGCTTTTTCTTATCATTTTCCTCATTTTTCTCGTCATTTTGTTCTTCTACAATATTCCTGAATACACAGTGCAGAAGATCTTCAACCTTCTGAGACAGCCTATGTCCCTACATGGTCCATTGTTATATTTGATAAGCAATGCATGGATTTCCTTGAGTGTTATATTTGATAAGCAATGCATGGATTTCCTTGAGTGTTATATTTGATAAGCAATGCATGGATTGCCTTGAGTGTTATATTTGATAAGCAATGCATGGATTGCCTTGAGTGTTATATTTGATAAGCAATGCATAGTTGCCTTGATGTTATATTTGATAAGCAATGCATGGATTGCCTTGAGTGTTATATCTCTGTAAGACAAGATTAGAGTGCGTTATGTATCTGTCTAAGACAAGATTAGAGTGCGTTATGTATCTCTCTAAGACAAGATTAGAGTGCGTTATGTATCTCTCTGAGACAAGATTAGAGTAAGTATTTATGTCTCTGTGAGAAAAGATTAAGTGTGTTATTTATCTATGTTAGACAAGATTAGAGTGTGTTATTTATATCTCTGTGAGAAAAGATTAGAGTGTGTTATTTATCTATGTTAGACAAGATTAGAGTGTGTTATTTATATCTCTGTTAGACAAGATTAGAGTGTGTTATTTATATCTATGTTAGACAAGATTAAGTGTATTATTTATATCTATGTTAGACAAGATTAGAGTGTGTATTTATCTATGTTAGACAAGATTAGAGTGTGATATATATGTATATATCAGCTAAGCAAGATTATATTGTATTATTTATTTAAGTCTCTGCAATACAAGATTTGAGTGTTTTAACTATCTCTAAGACAAGATTAGAGTGTAATATATATATATATATATTTATATCTGCAAGATAAGATTAGAATATGTTACAGATCTCTGTAAGACAAGATTAGAGTATGTTACATATATATCTCGCAAGATTTTCCGATCAGAAGAACTTGAGCTTTTCAGCTCTTAGGCTCAGTGCCATGGACATCGTAACCCTTCGGTTCGATGTCACGAACACCGTGAATCTGGGGAACCTGTGGCTTTTCTCCCAGCCCGCGGAATTGAACCCGCACTCACAGAGGCTAAGTCACCCAGTCCAACACACTCGAACACGTTGGCCGGCGGGCCATCTCTCAAGATAAGATTAGAATATGCTACAGATCTCTGCAAGACAAGATTAAAGTGTATTATATATTTGACTCAATCGCCCGTGTATTGTCGGTGCGCCAAGGAAGCAAAGAATAGTAACACTGCGACGTACAAGATATCTCGTTAGAGACGAATGTAACACTGCGACGTACAAGATATCTCGTTAGAGACGAATGTAACACTGCGACGTACAAGATATCTCGTTAGAGACGAATGTAACACTGCGACGTACAAGACATCTCGTTAGAGGCGAATGTAACACTGCGACGTACAAGATATCTCGTTAGAGACGAATGTAACACTGCGACGTACAAGACATCTCGTTAGAGGCGAATGTAACACTGCGAACGTACAAGACATCTCGTTAGAGGCGAATGTAACACTGCGACGTACAAGACATCTTGTTAGAGGCGAAGGTAGCACTGCGACGTATAAGACATCTCGTTAGAGGCGAATGTAACACTGCGACGTACAAGACATCTTGTTAGAGGCGAAGGTAGCACTGCGACGTACTAGACATCTCGTTAGAGGCGAATGTAACACTGCGACGTATAAGACATCTTGTTAGAGGCGAATATAGAACTGCGACGTATAAGACATCTCGTTAGAGGCGAATGTAACACTGCGACGTATAAGACATCTTGTTAGAGGCGAATGTAACACTGCGACTACAAAACATCTCGTTAGAGGCAATGTAACACGCGACGTACTAGACATCTGAGGGAAAGTAACACGCGACTCTGAAACCGGGGGGAAAGTAACACTGCGACGTACGTACTCGTTAGAGGCGAATGTAACATCGACGTCAAGATATCTCGTTGAGACAATTAACCTGCGACTACAAGACATCTCGTTGGGCAATGTAACACTCGACGTACAATATATCTCGTTAGAACGAATTTAAAAACTGGAGGAAGACATTCTTAGAGGGGGAAAGGGAAAAACTGC